>LQNK01000470.1:205294-229971 GCA_001586405.1 Phoebis sennae | reverse complement strand
GTAGCTAAGGACCTATTCAGTATTGCCGTTATTGCCTTCAGTGTAGTCGGCAGGGTGAGTAATATCATATCCCTTGAGATGTTATCAAGGCCCCGAGCGTTGGATTTAATAGAAATAATCATTTTGCCAACAGCCTGCTGATCGATGAGCTCAAAGTGAAATGCCCCATTCACACCCTTCTTATTAAAGAAAGAGTCTAAAATTGTGTCATCAACCTCGTCTGTACCAGGAACAGCAAGGAATTGAGCATTAATGACGTCTGGGTTTCGTAAATGTTCTGGGATATCTGTGACATTCTTAAAATTAGGAAGAACGTGTTTTTTGATATTTTTCCAGAGAACCTTGGAGTTTTGATGATGTCTATTAATGTAGCTTTCATAGAAAGCCAACTTCTCCTGATGCATACATATATTTACGAAACTTTTCATCGACTTGTAATATTCTTTGTCATTGTCCTGTTTAGATTTACGATATTGATTGTGAGCTTCATCACGGAGGGACATCATATGTCGCAGATTACCCGTTAACCACGGTGGGTTGTTCTTCCTGATCGTTATCGTAGTTTCAGTAGCGTGTTTGTCAAAGAGTGTGATTATGAACGTGTTAAAGGTACTAACCATATCATTGACGTCAGTCATGTAACATATGTCGTCCCAAGGAATAGCCTGAAGATCCTCGTTAAAAGCTTCCAAATTAATATTTTTTAGCGGTCGGTATGTTATAACTGTTGGTGACACTTTGGGTTTTCTTATTTTAAACTCGGCAAACACCATTGCGTGGCCTCCAAGCTCAGGTGAGTGATGTATAGCAGTAGAAATAACTGGCATATTAGTACACAAAAGATCAATTGTGGACTCGCTATAAGGTGTGAAGTGGGTGGCTTGAGTAATATGATTTTTCAGACCGCAGCATTGGAGAAATTGCATTAATTTGAAAGTCATACTATTCTTTTCGTTTTGAATATTAATATTGAAATCTCCAAGTAGAATAACATGATCATAGTCAGAAAAGAATGTGACTGATTCAGTTATAGCGTCAAAAAAAGTGTCAACATTCTGCCATGGTGGACGATAAGCAGTACCTATCAATATTTTATTACAATTCACATTAATGGATATCCATAATTGTTCAACAGTAGCGCCTGAAGCAGGATGAGTACAAATGCGAAAGGATAAACCACGTTTGATAAAGAATCCGACACCGCCCCCGCGCGTTCTCAGTCCGGAGTTACGAGGGGTATGGCGTAAAATAAAACCGGGGACAACTGGGGCACGTCCATCTTGACCAGGGCGTAGCCATGTCTCGTTTATCGCAAGGATATCGGGTGAATTTTTTTCAAATGCAGCTAGAAATTCATCGTGCTTGGTACATATAGAACCCGCATTAAAAAGACCAATTTTCAAAAATTTATTTTTATTCATTTATTATAGTATATGTACATATATATAAAATGAAAAATTGACTTTATATTTATAATTGTATAGTATAAATGTGAACAAAAATAAATTAATATTGAGAATTGTTGAGTCAAGTATTATACTGACAGGAAAAAGTTTAAAGAAATTTAAATAATAATACTTCTTATAGTATAATGTACATAAATAAGAATTCGGTATAATATCATAGGAAATTATTGGAAAATATAGACGTTCAATAGATGTGTGATCAGTAGTAGAAAGAAAAATAATTGCTTTTTTATAAACCATTGCAGTATGAAAAAGTTCTTTTAAGTGGAGCTGTCCGACGCGATAAAATGATTTATTATGTATAAAAAATGATAACAACCAATTAAGAACACAGTACACCATCAAATAGTTACAGTCAAGAACTAGATTGTCGTTGAAATCACAATAAAGTATTTTGTAACATATTATGACAAACGAAATTAAAATTTGTAAAAGTAATTTATTATAGGTTGAATATATAACATTATTATAGTTTGTTCTATATTCATAATGATAACAGTTGTAATTTTTATTAATATTACGAAGCATAGATCTCAGAAAGTTAACATACAAATAATACCCAGAAATTAAAGTTGACAATAAAACAAATTCAGTATCACAAGTAAAATAAATCGCATAATTAATGGAAGCTACAAGCGGAATTAAGTTATATTTATTATGTTGAATTAGGTATTGGGGGAGAAGAAAAAACACGCTCAATATCTTCCTCCATACGGATAGCATGGACAGTGCTGGAATCGGTGCGTCGAGCATAGGTTCGACCTTCCCTTGTCCAAACGAACCTCCACTGCATAAATTTGGCCATTGTGCGGGTTTTACCAAAAATAATGGGATTCTTTGAAGTAAGCCTTTCATGTATGTGTACGCGTTTCGCCTCATGCTGTGGAAGACCTAAATCATTAGAAGTAGTGCCTCGCCGTACTCGGGCTTGTTGCAGTAGCTTATCGCGCAGAGATCGACGTGATAACGTTATGCATATAGGACGCGCACGAGCAGGATAGATGTCATCGGTGGTTGATTTAGGTAAATCATGATTTGATGCCTCAGTAGCGGAACGGCGCTTAGGCCCAACACGACGTACGTTGACAATATCGCGTTCCTCCAAAGTTAGTCCCAGTTTAGTGCCTAAAGTGATCGCGATGTGTGATAACGATTCTCCATAAAATTCGGGGACGCCGGTCACTTCCACATCGTTTAATAAATTCGCTTGATCCCGCTCATTTAATTCCATTTGCAACTTTTTAATAATGGGTTGCATTGTAGTTTCATCTTGCAAAGTGTGTTGTTGTTTACATAACTCGGCGAGCTTAGAGTGTAGAATCAAGTTTTCGGATTCTAGCTTAGTAATGCGATCATGGTAAGTAGACAATTCGTTTTTAACTTGAGTTACTTGGGAGAATAAAAAGTCAGTTGTTTCCTTTAACTCATTCTTTAAAACAGTCAGGGCAATACTTATCTCGTTGCTGAAGGTTTTAGTTAGTTTATGCTCTAAATCATATAATTTGGACTCGAGTAAGGCAGAAAATTGGTTAATTGTAATAGATGGCTGTTCAATCGGCGCATTTGTTAGTGATAAATCCTGGTTTATGTCCTCACAAGACATGACACTGTCCTCCAATGAAGGTTCATGTATCCTCCTTACCGGTGTATTTTCGCCTTTTCTTCGTTGGGTAATATTCGTACAGGTTGGGCACAACCATTTTTTGTTTAAATCTTTATAGTTTGTGTTGAAGTATACCACACTCATATTTAGGCATAAAAGATGATAACAATCTTTGCACTTGAAACAAATAAGCTCCTCTTTTTTAATAGTTTTACGGCAAGCAGAACACAGCATTTTGAGTTTGTAAAATAGTATTTGATGAATATAAAAATAAATCGACGCAAGAATAGGTGCAGTCAGCGTCACTGTCCAGTGATGTAAACACGAATTACCTCAATATGGCCCTCTTATTGTCCGGAAAGTTACTGATTGGACCACAACTGCTCCTTACTATCACTTAACACCCAAAAGAACAACTTATAAACACTTTAATTATATTTACTAAAATTATTTTAGGATTTTTTTAAAAACAGCTGTTGACAGTTCAGATAACGGAACTACCCTCTGGCCTTTCTAAATTAGGAATCTTAATTCAGATTCTGGAAATTAATGCATGTGTGTGGCCGGCCTAATACTTGCTTGCGTTAAAGATGGGACAAAAAGGCTTTGCCTTAAAAATGTAAGAATGTAAAAATTTTGTTTGCAATTAAAAGTTACGATTGTTTTCGAATAGTCATTAAGTTGTTTTATTGATTTGATTTTTTATATAAACCTCAACAATTTAAAACGTATATTCCTTTCTATTCTTGTATACTTCAAAGCAGACACAATTCTATTCACCTGCACCTAAAACGTAAGGATTTCTCACACACGTTCAACATGGATACCTAGTACCTACCGGCTTTGCATTGACCCAGAATACATAATACAATATGTTACAATAACAGCTGTTAGTATTCTTATTGTGTAACAATAGTCTCGAATCGGAATATCGCAAGGACTAAATTACCACAATAACTCGGAAAATTGTCTTTGGCGTAATAAAAATATTTAATATTTCAATCCCAATCTCCACCTTAGTTGCGTTGCCTTAATATAACATATCATTCTTTCTTTCTTATATAAATGCGAAAGTTTTCGACAAATGTATTTCAATGTTTGTCACTCGTTCACACAAAAAGTACTCAATGGATTTGAATAAAACTTTACAGTAATTTAGCTCATACATCAGAACACATAAGTTATGATTTATAGATTTGTGTAATTTGGTCATAATGCAACGAAAAATATCAAGTCGGAAAAAAGTAACGTGTGAATTCGCGGGAAAAAGCTAGTGCTAGAATAGATAAACAGCTTTTAAAGGTTAGGTACGGCCTTAATTACTGAAAAAAAGACTTACTTCAATGTTTGTTATTTTCCTGACACGGCCTGTTGACATTTACCTAAGGGCGCAATCCGACTACGGCGACATTATTACATTATAATTATACTATACCTAGCGCTGATTTACACTCATTTTCTTGGAATGTGAGGGGAAATGCAAAGTACTGTAAATAATTCCGTATTTTTGAAGTATAATCTGCATGCAATCAAAAATCTATATTAAATTTTGAGAGACTATATGCCAAAATTTTTATAACTAATTATCAATTCGTATTTAACATAGTATACACATTATTCTCATTATCATAAATATGAAAGTTTGGATGTTTGTGTGTCAATCACGCCACAACTATTGAACGGATTTTGACGAAATTTGGTATATGGATATTGCTAGACATCACCACCATCACCTAATCAAGCTTATAAGCTGGATAAGGTGATGGCTTTTAATACCGGCATACGCATTACAGGTTACGCGGGTGAAACCGCGAGACGTGGCTAGTAAACAACTACATATAATAAAACGAAAACCACACAAATTTACAGTCACATCACAATTGCAACAGTGAAAAAAAAAGTCGTCACCTGTAAAGCCTTCAACATGGGCACCTTGTCGAGCAGCTCCTCGTACAGCTTGCGCTTCTTGAACGCGCTCTTGAGCAGGATCCTGCGGAACGTGTGGCGGTCCATGGCCCAGAGGGCGCCGGGGCTCTGGGCACGGACCGAGGCCGCGCGCGGCATGTTGTACATGAGCGCCAGCTCGCCGAACGAGCCGGAGCCCTCGTATGTGTGCACCACCTTGAAGAAGGTGGAAGTGTGAGTATATTTGTTCGTTTTTTGCAAATTGTCCAAGGTCTTATTGAACTTGTGTGTTACTACGGACGGTGCAAGACCCACAGAGCGCCCGGGCTTTGGCAACGGACTGAGGCCGCGCGGGGCATGTTGTACATGAGCGCCAGCTCGCCGAACGAGCCGGAGACCCACCACCTTGAAGAAGGTGCATGTGTGAGTATGTGTTTTATGCACACAATACGTAAACTACGATATTTTATCGCTAAAGAACGATCTCTTCCAGGCTACCTAATATAGAGTAGAAAGAATTAACTAGAAATGGGTAGGTGATGCAAAGACAGAAAAATACATAACGACAGTTCATAAAAGGAAAAATAATACATACAACAGAAGAACATACACATCATAAAAAGAGAAAGTATTTGAGAATGTTTGTTCATTTTTGTGTTATTACGAAGGTGCATGACCCACAAGGCACTGGGGCTCTGGGCACGGACCGAGGCCGCGCGGGGCATGTTGTACATGAGCGCCAATTCGCCGAACGAGCCGGAGCCTTCATATGTGTGCACCACCTTGAATAAGGTGGATATGTGAGTATATTTGTTCGTTTTTGCCAATTGTCCAAGGTTCTATTGAACTTGTATGTTTTTACGGATGGGTCATGACTCATAGGGCACTGGGGCATTGAGCACGGACCGAGACCGCGCGGGGTATGTTGTACATGAGCGCCAGCTCGCCGAACGAGCCGGAGCCTTCGTATGTGTGCACCACCTTAAATAAGATGGATATGTGGGTATATTTGGTCATTTTAGCAAACTGTCAAGATCATGACTGTTTTTACGGAAGTTTCATGATCCACAGGGCGCTGGGGCTCTGCGCACGGACCGACGCCGCGCGGGACATGTTGTACATTTCGTTAGCATTAGCTTTTTTATGTGTGCACCACATTCGAATGAGGTGATGTGAGTACAAGTATGAATAGTACGAAAGCCCATATAATTTTAATGGCAGTTTATGACCCATAGAGCGCCGTGACTTTAGGCCACGGAGCATACTGTATATGAGGGCCAGCTCACCTAAGAAGCGGGCGCTTTCGTGTGTGTGCAATAACTTCGAATAAGGTGAATACGAGAATACAGCTATATGTCCCAGAACTCTATGCCTAAAGCCTAGAGTTTCGGGGCATGTGTGCCTTGACTTTATGATGGACTGAAATTAGCATAAAGACCCATGCATATGTGGACTGTGGACCGTATTGAGTACAAAGTTGATTAAGTCCTTCGTAGATAAAACTACTGTCACTCTACCGTTACAAAGTTGATTACTATCGAATTGCGGTCACTAAGCAGACCGCACGTGTGCACTCGAACCTATTTCACTTTTTCAATTTCGCAATTGTTCAAATTGAACGTGTCAGTCACAGCTCGCCGCCTATAGGAAATCCCGGCTCTTAATTACATTTTTATATTGATTTGTAGGAACCTATTGGTTCTGTGCAATTCTGTGCGAAGGTCTGATTTTATCTTTATAATTCACAATTGTGAAGACGCAATGAACACACAACTTTCAACGAGACAGTCGTCTAGTAGTTTTATAAGTTTTATACATGACTTTTCTCTTATGAAGCCGGCATAGATGCATAATGCCAGATTACTCTGATGCTCAATTTTTAGAGATGCTTAAATATTATGTTCTAATGTCATATTACACACGATGACTATGGTTTCAATATTTGTCGTCGTTTTTGAAGGCCTCCTTAAGTGTCATATTAAGAAACATTCTCCTAACCTAACATGGGACATGCGATCTAATACTTGAATCTTAAATACTTACTTTCTTTGTGTATACATGTGTTTGGATTCAATCTAGTCTCAAGACATTTTAACGTACCTATGTTATAATTATATGGTTGTCTCCTGTTTAATAAAATAAAATAAATAAATCTGTGGCGTCACGTGACGTCACAATTCCTAAATCGCGATGTTGAAATGTTTTCGCCGCTTAGCATATATACAACTTCCAAACATCAATCCTTGGGGCCTAACGGTCGGCCAGTCCTGTGGTTCGGACTGGTCGAGGATCCTCCCTTTTCGTTGGAGGAATTATACCATACTCCACAAATCTGTACGAGTATTAACTTGTGTCGTTTGTTTCAATTGCTAGCTTCAATGCTCATAAGCTTCATGTTCGTCTGTACGTCCTTACCTTCTCCACCCCATCATCGCCGGTGACGAGCACGTCAAACACGCCGTTCTCGATCACGTAGAAGTTGTCGCCGTCGTCGCCCTGGCGGATGACGTACTCGCCCGGCTCCGAGCGCTTCTCGAACATCGCGTCCAACACCTAGCGACAGTATTGTATTATATTGATTAGTATATTAATTAAACACTTCACTAAGTCCACATTCGTTTATTTTCTACACTATATCAATTATTTATTATAAACTACATAGTCTATAATGCATCTTGATTGATTAGTATATTAATTGAACACTTCACTAGTTCCACATTCGTTTATTTTCTACACTATATCAATTATTTATTATAAACTACATAGTTTATAATGTATCTTGATTGATTAGTATATTAATTAAACACTTCACTAGTTCCACATTCGTTTATTTTCTACACTATATTAACTATGTAGTTTATAATAAATAATTGATATAGTGTAATAAACGAATGTGGAACTAGTGAAGTGTTTAATTAATATACTAATCAATCAAGATGCAGTTCCATCAAGAGGTAACAATACAAAATATAAATTATTGTATTATACGCGCCTTTGCAAAAATATTATGTGAATATTAACTACTAGCTGCGCCCCAGGGCTTCGCTCCCGTGGGAATATCGGGATGATATATGATATGCAGCCTATAGCCTTCTTCGATAAATGGGCTATCTAACACTAAAATAGTTTTACGAATCGGACTAATAATTCCTGAGATTAGCGTGTTCAAACAAACTCTTCAGCTTTATATTAGTATAGATTTAGAGAAAAACAAAAAAAGCCGTTTTCAAAATAGAAATTATGTACAAATCCATCAAGAAGCAACAATACAAAGTATAAAGTATACTATGTGAATATTTGACGATTAAATATCGCTACTGTGTGAGCGTGTGTGAATATCGTTTGTACGATCAAGTGTTTCGCAATTTTATTATCAAGACATGCTTATATGAGTCTCAGAGTACGTATTAATCTATACTAATAGATAATATAAAGAGGAAAGATTTGATTTTTTGTTTCTTTGAATTGAACATGGTCCGTAACTACTAGAAGGGTTTGAAAAATTCTGTTAGTCTGTCTGAATTCTAGATGAACATAGTCTATATTGCATTAGGCTACGGGAGCGAAGCCGCGCAGAACAGCTAGTAAGTAAATATTTAAGTAAACAACATATTATAATTAAAGTTTGAAGCAATTTCAGATTGCTAATAGTTGTAGCTTGGACAGCTAAATAAATAAAAAAAAAAACAATCAACAAAAAAATCATAAAATAGCTGTTAAAATACCTAGTATTTTAGTTATTAAGTTATAAATGTTGATATACTGTACCACGGATATAGATGGAAACAAATTTATTTTCGCTAGCTATAACAGTTTTCTGTCGACAAAGAGAGTAAGTACAACGCCGAGCAGAAATGATAAGCTTATTTCCTTTATGTTCGCTCTGATAATATCCGGTGCTTTTTAATATTAAAACGCAATTAAGTAACATGTTAGATGCAATTGGCACTAGTTTAAATGGCATAATATTGTTTTGTTAATTGTTGAGTGTATGAGCTGATTTAGTTAAGGAAAATTTTGTATAACTGTAAACATTTATAAACATATGACCCAAAACTTAATATATGACAATTAAATCTTTATAAGAAAACATAAGAAACCTAAATGTACAATTATTTACAGTTTCATTGTATGTTACGGAATGAAAAAATCTTGCTCTTTTATTTAGTATTTTTAGACTTTTAGAAGGAAGGTTTACCTGCTGCATTTGCTGGGCATCTAACGAGCGGAACAACAAGATCCCTCGCACCGCCTCAGCAAGGCGCGCCCTCTGAGCATCAGATTTGGGGAACACCGCCGGAGCGCCCTCGTCCGAGTCATCCTCTTCCGGGTCGTACGTCTCCGCAAACACGGACTTACGCCGGTTGTTGAAGCGCGCCACCGGCGGCTCTACGAAACCACGTAACCATTACAAACCAATCAACCCAAAATAAACCACACAATGACGACTCATTATTCTTAGCAACGGCAATAAACTCGCACAATCACTTGCCAAACTTGAATCCGGTAAATTGAATAATTACAAAACATTATTCCAAATTCGAAAAGGTCCACATTATTATTTATGACCGAAATTAGTTTTTAACATTAAAATATACAAGATCCAAAACAACCTTGGCCTTGAGAATCGTGCAAGTACATTACAGAGATGGAGATTAAGAGATAGTGTAGCATGATGTAATGGTTAAGTGTCCAGTTGAGCCTCCACTTATTTCTAGTATTACACTTTCTAAGATTAAAATGTACTGGAGTGAGACAAATGCCTTTAATGGCGTTATCTACTTTTATGGCAAGTACATTGCATAATGCATAATAAAGACTGGTTCGTGTCAATAAACGCTACGAGATTAAAATCAATCATGTAAGTTATGTTGCAACAATTTCTAATACCGATATAGGTTAGTTATTAGACTTTGAATATGGTCAACATTCTCAATATATTAATGCACCTGTTGGTAGATTATAAGTATATGGAACACATAAAATCAAAATAAATGACATTTATCAAACATAAAATATTTATCAGTTTTTTTACAAAGAATAGCTACAATATATTGAAAAATTGTGAAGAAATATATGCATGTGTTATTTTATATGGCTCTGTACAAGTAGTAAAACATTTGATAAGAGATTAACTAATAGTCAGGATGGATGGAGTATGTTTAAGAATGCCTATATTCAGAGATTGAGATTTGGAATTATGAATAGTTCTGTATATTATGAGCTAACTATATTCTACTGGAGTATAGCTGGAACTTCATTACTATTGACTTAAAACCTATTATATAAGATATACACAATCAATCAAAAGGTATAAGCAGCAGATGGGACTTTTAAATGTATCTTCAGTCAACTGACTGTTTAACTGAATGAAAAAAATAGCTTGATATTTACATAAAATATTCATTCAAAAGCGATATATTTCAAGAAACAAGCCAGGCCTTCCAGCTCACAAAACTTCAAAGGGTTAAAAACAAACACACAAATTAGATCAGTGTACTGTAAACATTAAAATTTTTTGCTCTAAATATCTGTTTAACTTGGCAACACCTTAAGATTTATGGATATGATGAATTTTACTATGAGCTATTTGCAGATGTTGAAAGATATCTATTTAGGACTGCCTCTGCAATCATTCACATTTAGTTTTCATTTCACTTCTTACAAATATTTAAGAGATCAATTTATCAGAAGTGGTTATTATGAGTATCAATTAAATGTTAATAATATTAGAAGTGACAGAGGTTACATTTTTGAATTTCCTGAAAGGTAGCATTTGATAGACTTTCTTAATGCTAAATTATACTGATTCAGTTTATATTGAAGAATAAATTTATATTCATAAGCATTTTAGTTTTAGTAGGGCATATCCTATTGGAGCATTTTACTATATCTACCCTAACTAAAATAAACACTGTTTCTTAAAAATAGAAATTACTAGGGTTGAAATCAATAACAATAATCTACTAGGACAGAGGTTAGCAACATTTTTAATATAAAGAGTGAAATACTAAATTAAAAATTCAAGATGAGAGCCAACTATTTTTTGACCCTACACTGTAAATAATATTCATATTTGTAAAACATGTTTATTTATTAGCTTTATAATGCTATTATTCCTTATACTATTGAGTTACTTTACTACTATCAAAACAGCATTTCTTGATAAATATAATTTATGTTTTGAATTGTTTATTGAATTGAATTTCTCGTCTACACATTGAAAATAATTTAAAGGAGCATCAAAACTTATAAAAGGGTGAATTTAAATTTGGAATAACATTTAAATAGTAAGATTCTGGATGAAATTAATAAAATAAATTGAATTTTAATTACATTTGAGAATCACTGGTTTTAATATTATAATGAAATTGTAAATGTTTTAAATTAATCACATATTAATTACATTAATCTATGTTGATGATTAATTTTGTGAGCATTAGAATAAGTTTAAATCTTGGACAAGTACTAATGTGTTGTTAGGTATTTTAGTGTTTAAAATGAATTTCATTTATAATTATTATGATATGATTTCAAACATAGAAACAGTTAATGATACATAATGGTAATTACTGTATCAGCAAAATTTTAAACTAAAATAATAATAAACCTAAACATATTGTTGAATGAAATGACTATGGCATAACGCCAGAAATCTAAACACACTGTTTATGCCTTGCTTGTAAGAGAAATAATACTGTAAATTATATTTAACAGCTGTTTTCACACAGCATTAATTTTTTATTGTCAATTTGTATATTGAACCACAATATAATATTAAAATTTGCATGATTTATGGGTAGTCTCTTTGATGATGTGAAATTATAATGGCATTATGCCTAAGAATTGTATAGCATTGAATTTTGAGATGTCAAGTTCTTCAGTGCTCAAAGTTGTTGACTGACATGTACCAAAGGTGCTGAAATATCAGAAGCTGCTAAAAGTAACCATTGCTCTTGACTTTTCATTTTAATATAATTATTTAATGAAAATTTATTTAGATATGGATTCCATTTTATGTTTTTTTTTGAAGTATGCTTACATTTTCAATAAGAAATGTTTTTTTCTAAATTTGGAGATCCTCGCATACCGGAAAATATCGAACGAATAAAAAAGTCTTAACCTTTTGATCAGGAATGGGAATAATTGTTACTGTAAGAAACTGTAGTCACACCATGGAACATTGGTTATTTTGTCCATTGGCCAAATTGAGTTTTACTTTATATATCGGTAAATTTGAATTTATAGTCCGTAAATTGTAAAATAATAAGGATAATAGCTCTAAATAAATGTAATACCTTCTTCATCTGAAATTATGGACTCATCGGGTGTGCCCGCCGATGGCCCACGAACTATAGTCGTGGTCCGGTTGTTTTGTAACCTAGTGAAGAACTCCACCGCATAGTTGATAACATCGCCTGGCTGCTCCAACAGGTAACTTATGGTAAACTCCAATAGGATCTCTCTAAGGTCATCTGGGACTTGGATGCGTCCGCCTTGAGGCCTGCTCATCTCTAACCACGTCCTCCTTTCCTTCTATGTATTTTTCACGGAGCACGTCAAGTGACCCGACAAATTAAAATTTCAATATCATAGCCATTGAATTAGCTTAGCGACACACCAATGAGCAGACGTACGAAAGGGAAGTAGCACTACATACAAACGTTAGTAATAAACAAAACCACACTATTATACTAAGATGTATCTCAAAAATCCTTCTCACAACAAAAAACTAAATATAATGACACACTTTTCACAAAATATTCTTCGTCCTCCAGCCTGACAAAATATATAAATCTCCTTTCACTGTACGATAAAAATGGCGAAATCCGGTGGATGATATAAAATGGATCAGTGCTGCCAGTTAAAAATTATTAACAAATTATTAAGAAAAAAGTGAATAATTTTATGTTTAAAATAGTAAATTGTGTTAAGGTAATTTTATGGAAATCAATTCCACATTTATTTTCATAAATTAAATTGAATTGATATAAGAATGAATAACTTATCACACAAATTCAACCATAGAGTTAAAGGTAACTTTAGATCAAATCTCAAAGAAAAATTATTTCTTTTACCTAAAGCAAATAAAACCCTGAAAAATGCAATAATGCTATGGAGATTGTAGGTATTACATACTCAAAAGATATAAACAGTAAAGTTGGCTGTATGTCGATTTTCATTAAAATCGGTAATTTGACTCAAGCCTTATAATCGTCTCAACAAAACGCGAATTTATTGTGGTATTTCTCTTTTAATTATTATATTTATTAATTCGTTACTCCGCTAAAATAATATGTATCCTTTATTGTTTTGTGTTTTATGGTTTGGACGCAGATATTTTCTGGTACTTTAAAATAAACGTTGGTTAAATCATATAACTCAGAATATAATAAAAAAAAAAATACCAAGACAGATAATTATCATTGGTTCTTAATTTTATAATAAGTGTAGATTTTAATTATCATTAATGCTGTATTAGATGCGATAATTTTAAGCTAGGCTTGCATTACCGACGTTGAAGGGGATGGGGATTTCTAAATTCATAAAAAAACTTTATAAATAGTCATTTATTTACATATTTTTAAAGAGGTTACACATTATCTACATACATGTTGTTACTTTATATCTTATCACTAATCATTTCTTCCTTTCGATTTATCTTTCCTTTGTATCAGGACGTTCCGATTCCATTTTTAAAATTTGAAGTTTAATGTACGAAAATCTAGTTAACGAATTTTTATGAGGGAACATCACAATATTTTGGGGAGATTCGTATGGATTAAAGCCTGACAATTCAGGTTTCACTTCATCATCAGAAAACAGATCGACTTCTGATGTCTGTAGGCATTTTAAAGAAATGCATTCACATTTTTCTAAGAACATGCATATATCTTGAACTGCTCTCGTGGTTATGAATTCAAAAACGTTGCACAAAAATTCCACAGAGGAGCCGGGGCATTCAAATATCTTGTTCATTATGACGCTGGCCCACTTCATGAAAATTTCTCGGCGTAGTTTGCCTTCAAGACTGATCCAGGGCGTTGGTACTATAAAAATATTTTCGTTTATCTCAAATAACCACGGTTTAGCGAATTCCTTCAATACAATCCGGTTTTCGTAGAAGCCTACGCGTATTATTATTCCATGTTTTTCTAAGCTGCTTAGTTTCTCATATAGCAATTTTCTATCTAAATTAGTATAATCCTGAAAAATACAATTAGATTATTTAAATATGATTATTTAACAAAATTATTAATGTTTAATTATAAAGTTTATTATATTTACCTGAAGTTCCTTAAAAGTACAGCCATTAGTATTTTTTTCATGTAAAAAGTCTATCATTTTGTCTTGAGTTCTCGTTTCGGTGTCTTCTACATTGTAATCTATTAATGTATTTCTGTGAAACATAAATGGAAATGTAAGTAAGTATAAAGATATTTTATGTCAAATGCATTAGTATTATTATTTTAATTATTAAACAACCATACCTCTCCAAATTGCTACAAGGTTCTTCAAAATTACAGTCTTGGTATAAGTCTGAGAACCTTTTATAATTCGATAGATTTTTGCATCCTACTAAACCCGATTTCAATTTATATTTTGCTTCCATATCAATAATATTCATTTTTTCTTCTTGGATTAAAGATCCTGTTGATCCTATGATAACAGGGACAGTCACAGATACAATATCTAATAATCCACAAGCATGCATTTCGAAAAGTAAACAGTTCACAATAGATGAACCCTTCAACCCATTTTGTGGCACCTCACTCTTTATAAGATCCACAAGCTCATCAACAAATTGTGAACACAGGCGATTCGACCACCTTCGCTTATATGAGAAAGATATTTTATAACATGATTGTACTATGTCATTTATATGTACTTTATTAAGGTAGCTATTGAATATTTTTTCTCTTGCTGCAATCGCTCCGCATTTTCGAAGTTCCTCGATAGATGCGCGCAAATATGGCTCGGGATAATTTTGAAAAACTGAATAAATTTTATTCGCAGTTTCTTTGCCATTATCTTTATATAATGACGTCATGACTGTTAGTACAATTCCTTCTTTTAAAGCTGATATCTTTAGATCTGAAATCATCGAAGTTTTATACATGCTTTGAAGTTTCTGAGCTGCAGATGCCGTAATCGTGTAATTTTTGTTGAATTCTTCTAGATTTGAAGCAACACAAGGCATGGAATGTACGTAAGGTTTGATTTTAGCGATTTGATATATTATCCAGAGCAATTCCATCATTGGTAATTTGGCTTCTTTGATGAACTTTGGCAGGTTAGCATAGTGCCTTTGTCGCAGAACTTTCATTAGTCCGTCATACTTTTGTATTAAATGTGGTCGACGTCGAAGTTCATTTAATATGCAAAGTTTTTTATGAGCTAGCTCTGGATTGCCTTCGAGGGTTATAGCTCGTCTGTGGCATAACAACGCCGCTTTCGGAGGACCATTTATGGAAAGCAGAGTTTTGGCGACAGAATTTCTGACTTTTATACATCCTGGCACGGGACTCATAATTGCAAGGGCTACTTTAAGCATGGTCAAGATTTCATCATCTAAGTTAGTCCACTTGATTTGGGCATCACTTCTAGACCTCTTAACTGGTTCTACAATAATGGGTTTGGACTTCGGTTTGGGTTTATTTATTTTGATTCTCTTCTTCTTTACAACTTTTTTTGTTTCTTCCGTAGGTCCAGACCTGCATCCTTTTCTGTATGTTATTTGTGATTTGAAGACTCTTGCGACTTTCGGTCTGAGGCTTCTGCTACAATACGTGCGCCATAATCGAGGTATGTCCATAAATATGGAGGCATCAAATCCACAAGGCCCCTGTCCATTGCCACATCTCTGACCATCATCGCATTGGGTCACTTCGCTTTCTTCACGTAATGGGTATATATTTAACTTATATCTTTCTCGTTTAATTTCACTTATAGTTGTATTTAAGCTTATTGATTGAACTTCATTCCAGTAATTAATTACATCATCGAAGGTTAGGAAGTTATAAGATTTTTCTAATGCATTGTCATTCGTTCTAGGCCATGTACCGGAGGTATCTAATATTTTAGCTCGACGGTTTACATAAAAAACGAAATTTGAATGTATACTGTCTTCTGAAGAAACGCATGAAGACGCATCTTTGATTAACTGAACAAGGCCAAGCACGGCAAGCATTTTTAAACTGTTTCTTATTGAATGATGTAAATTTTTTGAATACAATAATTTATTTTTAAGAGCGTCAGGTGCGTCACGAATTTTCTGTTCCAATGCATGTTCTTTTAATTGTCCAATATTATTAGTTTCGCCAGCAAAAGTCATGTTACCTAGAGCCAATTCTACGCTCATTTCTGGTATTATATCATGCAGAGACGTAAACCCAGGTTTAAAATTTGTTTTAACGTCACTGAAGTATACAAGCGTCATAATATGTTCATGTAATTTTTGTATTTTCAAATATCGCGGATATGTAAAATTAGTCAGAGGCCTGTCAATGATTTGGAATGATTTCCTAAGAGGGTTTTTGTAGTTCAATTTAGCTTTGTGACATAAGTCGTTGTAATGTTTCCGTACTATTGGATCAGTCTTTTTAATATTCGGTGTGCAAATGAAAAGAGAATATCTCTCTTTATCTTGGCGTGGAATTCTTAATTTAAATACTTTTAACTGTCCATCCGTCATCAGCTTTTGGATGACTAATTTTAGGGATTTTGTGTCCATAGGTAGTTCCCCTGTTTCACTGTGAACAAAGGATGATAGTGTTTGGTAGCCGGTAACGAAACGCCGAGCTTTTAATACTTTCAGAATTCCTGTAGCAAATTTTAACTGTCGCAAAGTTGGCTTTTTCGTTGGTTTTTGTAAAGATTTTTCGGAAACGTCTTGGAGACCATCAAGTACTTTAACTTCTGTTATTCTGCTGTCTATTTCGTCGTTTGCTTCTTCTTTCTCGCTATCAAGCTTCGCCCGTTTTTCGGGTACTTCTTTATTATTTTCTGAAATGCACCGTTTTCTGTTTTTGTTTAAATAATCCATGAGTTGTTTTTTCTCTTCAGCATATTTGAAGTTTATCTCATTTGTAGCTGCTACTGCAATATATCTGTATTGAAACAAATAATAGTAATATTTGTAGAAATGATAACTACACATTATATAAATAAATCAATTTATATTAAAATTAAATTATGCATACCTTGCAGTTCGCTGTCTCCCTTTATCTTCCAGAAATTCTTGTACAATGTTTTTGAATTTAAAAATTCTACAAATAGTCCTAGACGTATAGAACTCAACACCAAGTAGTTGTGCCACTTCTATCTGCGTGAGACCTTTGAGCCCAGCATCTAAGAATCTTTCATACGCCTGCCTTAATAGACCCACTCCAACTTTGTATTGAGATTGGAGTGTTGGTCCACTTTCGTCTTCTGATTGAGACGATTCGTCGCTTTGAGATATAAGTGTGATGTACTTTTTCTTTTTACCTTCTTTGTCTTCCTGAAATGCAAATTATTAAACTTGAGAATCAAAAAGTGTGACTTTGGTTATGTGCAATTAGAAATTAATGCCATATTCAGATTTATTTCGGTAGTTAAAGTTCATATGTTTACAAATTTCAAGTAATATAAAATTTTCACCGACTTACGAATTTAAACATGTTGACAGTTTTCTGAAGTCGTTTACTCTGTTGGGGTGTCAATAAACCCTTGCGAATCATAACTTCATTCCATTCAGTGTTCCCAGGCTGGTTGGAAAGGTACTGCATCAAGTCATAGATTTTACCGCATTTTGGTTGGGATTTTATATTTGGCTCATGGAAACGTGTGAGCCGTAAAATTAAGCTTTTCATACCTTTCTCAGCTACTATTTGGGTTAAACATTGCACTCTGACTAAATCCAGGTCTTGTAAGTGCTTTCTGTTATAAAATAAAAGTTTCGGCTCTTTGACTATTTTATTTAAGTTTGTATTGCCCACTGTCATTTGTCCCTAGAAAAGTTAGAGATGTTTTAAAAGTCATACAATGAATATGGCTTCAATCCAGAATCTTTACAATCTTTACTACATATGAAAAACCTTATTTGCATAATACACTTCTTTGAATTTTATTCCAATAAAATTAGTCTATAGTAACATTTAAATATACAACATTTTGTATTTAAAATATAAGAATTTTGCTATTGAGCAATAAGTATGAAAAATATGCTAGCTATAGAGACTAGATAGATATTTTATTTAATAGGACTATATTATGTGTACTTACATTCTCCCTTCCCCTACCAATTAGCTCTAATATACAAAAATGAATGGAGAGAAGGTTTGATAATATAGACACAGGCATATGTGGTGCCAACGCTTGCATTCTTTCCTCCACAGATGCCACCATAACTAATGTAGCACCATATAGATCAATAATTTCTTCATATGATTTCGTTTGTAGGAATTCGTGAGGTATAATTGCCCTTGTTTTATAACTAGCACAAGAACCATATTCATTTTCAATTGGACAATATTCATATGGGCCATCAAGATAGTCAGGCTGCAATAAAAAACATTTGAGTTAAGTTAAATATGCATATTTAATATTTATCATCAGTTCTTCAATCTTTAATAGATATTTAAACTTATTTCTAATGATGGTGAGTATAATATTTTCTTGTTCTATTATTACCATTACTTTTACTATCACAAAATTTGAAATCGGAATAGATTTAAAAATCAGTTAGACATGCAAATTGTATTTTGTATAAATATGTACTATGATAGTTTTACCGGATCTAAAAGTTGTCCACTATTTTCGTCAACAATAGTAAATCTATCTTGTGCTTCAATCACTGGTATAGGAGATTGTAGGTTATAAAATGTAACACAACTAGTAGACATTATGAACTTCCAAAACATTGACTTAATTTTTGGAGTTAAGGAACAAGACAAACGTTTTTCAACGCGTTTCCATAAGAAATCAAATCCGATGCCTTCTAGGCCATTTAAAGCGATTTCATCTATAATAACACTTTTATAGTTAAAGAAAAAACAGTTTCTAGCAGGTCGTGCCTTATCTGCCATTTTTTATATGAAGCGTTTATGTTTTTGTAAAGAATATTTTCATTTGATTTCAGTATGAATTTTACATTACATTATGTAAGTAATTTATAATAAGCTAAAGTATTAAATTAACATTTACGTTGAAATTAAAAACATGTGAATCTGACACATAATTATAAATAAAAATTCAAACTTCAAATCTGACAATTGACAGATGACATACTGATAAGATGCTTCTTTTTTTAAATTTATTCATAACCATGGATACAACAACATGACAATATATCATAAGACTTACATATAAAATATACTGAAAACAAAATCAATTCAATACGATAATAAACGAAATATTATTTTGAATGCCTGTAATCAATGGCTAAAACGATAAAAACGATACTGAAAATGTAAAATTGTATTAATGAATAAATTAGCTATTTCAATAACACTGATGCATATGTGTGGACCCGCCTTTCTGGGCAATGAAATCTTTTGATCTGTGCTAAAAACCGACAACAACCGGATTGATGGCAGATGAATCGGCAGACGTAAAATACCTACTACGGATAGGCAGATTACCCCGCCTTCACATCGGCGGATACATCCGCAAATGTATCTAATGATGTGAAGAGGGGCCGTTGTGCAGCCTCTTCACATCAGAGATGCATTGGCCGATATCGCCAGACGTATTGGCCGATGGATTCGCACGCAGTGTCCACACATCAGTCCGCAGGTGACGTCCGCGGATGCATCTGATGATATGAAGAGGGGCCCTAAGATAGAGCCACTGAGTAAAGATGTTATAAAAAAAACTTGCACAAAAGAACATGCTTTTTGTGTCTTTTAGTTTATTTCGGTATCAAAAGTCGGAATGCTTGAGAGATGGGCACATGTATACTAGGTTAAACAGCCATTGAGTAGAATTACAATGACAAACAATTACTCAAAATACAACATAAATAAATATGAATATATTTATTTATGTTGTATTTTCCGTTGTTGTGTTTATTAAATGAGTCTTTTTATCTTCTCCCTTCCCGCTTGCTCATTAAAAATATGTACAAAAATTAGCCACATGTAGAATTTAATTTTAAATAAAATAAAGAAGGAAATTTTAGGTTGGGCGTGCGTCAGTGCTAAGAAAAAGAATACTCCTACATAATATTGTATTTAGTCGTTTAACTGTTTTATATTGGAATGCCTAGACTTAAAGACCCTATAATTAGTTGATGGGTATGGAATTATACCTATAGGTTAAAATAAAATAAAATCCACATACAAGTTTCAATATTTTATTTACTAAAGAAAAGGAATACATTTTATCCTTTGCTAAAATATTTAGCATATATTAATAATATTCAATGAGAAAATGATCATAACATTTTAAACAGTGAAGAGAAAAATACAAACTTGATCTTTGGTTATCGAAATCATTTTGTATTTCACAAATCAATGTCCATTCTATTTGTTTCTAGTTATAAAAATTGCACTCTATAAATAATTAATATGAGCAGCAAATACGGTGTAACAGTTCTATCCACTGCGTTTGCTTTTGCATTTAAACTCCTACTTATCCTATGGAGTATCTAAAGCTCTGGCTACACGTTGTTTCTTGCATTCACACAAGAACGACAATCAAATTTCCCTCGTGAAAAATATTTCCCAAAGAGAAACGTTTCTTATGTATCTTCATTTCGTACGTAGTTGCATGAATCAAAGATAGAACGTGCGCTGGACCATAATAAAAGCAAACCAAAGTGGTTAACAGTTTACATAAGAAATTAGCATTGATTTTATGATACGGTAAATCAATACAAATTACTTGTTAAAATTTTCTTCACACTATTTAAAATAACGATTGGACATAGATTTTATAACAAGTTTAAACATGGTCGTATCTATCCAAATCTAATCGTCATTTAAAATTATCGGCGTCTAAGTATGGCTAAAGGCACGCTAAATAAAACTAAGGCCATTTGAGTTAAGAGGTTAGTGGAGTGGGTATCTACTGTCGCAATGAAAATTACTTAGGCACTTTATAGTACTGAATTTCCAAAGTTTATTCACAATAATTGTTATGACTGATAGCTATAAGAGACTAAAGTAGAAAAATATTGCACACGACGATTACAAAACATTTCTCCACGCTGGTGTTGCGATAGTTATTTTTTTTTTTTTAATATGGCACTAAAAAGACTAGAGTATGAAATATGAAAAAGGATTAACTGATTTTGAGAGTTTTAAGTGTGGAATTATTTGTTATACATTCTTCTAGTGTTAGTGCTTATTTGTGATAATTGCAAGAATAAATAAAATAGAATAAATTGAATAGTATTCTCAATATTAATGAGGTGGCTTGAAAAAACAACTATCGATCCACCGAGCTTTTCCTGATTATCCAATCCTGAAATTAATGTAACAAATATATATTATACAAGAACCTATGTGATGGTTAGATTGATAATAATGTGATGTAAACGCGCTATACCTTATTAATACGTTAATAAAAGTTCGGATTTTATATTATGTTGAATCCTCTGTAATTACAATTTATTTTATTTAGGTATAATAAAAGTCTTCAATTTCTAACACTAAGGCTTCGAGTCTCAAAATAAAATTAAGCGGTCTATCATAATATAAACTACAATACGTATCATACTTCTAATATAATTTTCAATAAGTAATAAATAATTTACGCTTATATAAGACTTCTAGGCATGTTCATGTTTCTCGAGTATAAAAAGATGGTTCAGTTTTGAACGTAGAAATGGTTATTGTACATTTCATCATTTTATTATTACAAAACAACTCTTAACAATCCATTTTTTTTTTCAAAATTTTGCGCTTATTTCTAACGCTTATTCCTAGGTAGTTACTCGACAAAATTACATTACAGATCTTGCTATATACATTTAAATATTAGCCTTTCTTACGTTTCCTTACGTATGTATAAAATTTAAATTTCTTAGAATTTTAAAACAGAACTGTAGAATTGAAAGTGTGGAATTTTTCAGTCAAATGTGGAATCTTCGTATTCTTGCATTTATGGAGATACTATTTTAAAATTCATAGAAATTTATTTCCGTATAACGCCAATATTAAAGCAACTATTGTAATATTATAACTAAAAAACAAAAAAGTACTGTGCGTTAATTTATATCAAATACGAAAATTGGCAGTTATGTTGATAATAATTAAAGTAACAGCTACAAGTACCAATACAATTAATTACTACTAGAAATAAATAATTATCTTAAATGGCGTCTTTGGTATGTAAACGTAATGTTACAAACTTGAGTATTGTATTATTAGATTATTAAGGTTTTAGAATGCCGTCTCACTTTTTATATCAGGAGTATAAAATGTATACTTTATATTAAACAAGCATGTCCTAGACATAATACAAGAGCTAGCGCAAAATTCTGCAGTCATTTATAATTGCAGTAGCTTATAAGATTTATATTTTATAAATATGAGGCGTATGATGTGAAATGGTACAGAAGTATGCGCGAGTCTCGCATTAGGACATATAACACTATTGTAACTCTACTCTATGACCGCATCAATCAGTCCCAAAGAAAATCTGCTTTTTACATTAGTCATTCGTACAAGTACTGGTTTTCTTTAATAGTCTATTAATCAGATTTATTTATTTCGACTATTCGAATTGTTTAATTACGTTTGAACAAGGAATTTGGGTGTCGTGGAAATATATCTTGTTCTTTTTTTGTTACTGGCACTTTTGTTTACGATGGATAATAAAAATACCGGCAATAGTTATTTCAACGTCTTTATATGCATAAGGACGTTGAAATAACTATCTGAATAAAATATTGAGTGGTACTTATATTGGAATAATCAACTTTATCTATTGACGTCAGTAATTGTACGATTCACTAAAGACCGAATTCTCAAA
Source organism: Phoebis sennae (assembly GCA_001586405.1). Classification (NCBI taxonomy): domain Eukaryota; kingdom Metazoa; phylum Arthropoda; class Insecta; order Lepidoptera; family Pieridae; genus Phoebis; species Phoebis sennae. The sequence goes on along the minus strand of LQNK01000470.1, from coordinate 207,036 downwards.
CGTTTCTCAAGTTAAAGCCACCGTTGTGTCATCTCTACCTGTCATGGTTAAGTCCGTTTGAGAATGCGGCAATATTTCACCACTGCACACAGAACTATCCTGCCACACTCACTTAGGCACTAGGTCATTACAAATACAATTGACATTTTTTACACACATTCAATTGTCAACAATTAGACAAGATCGAACACTATGGAAACTACCTAGTGTCGAGAAGCTAAGTTTTAACTATAAAACAGCAACAGGAACATTTTGAAACTGAAATTTAAACGTTTGGCCCACAATTATGGTTAACATTTAGAATTGTATTTTATAGGTTAGGTTTGCGTCGACATTTCGTGTCAATTTGTAACAAAATGGCGTCGTGTCTTAACCAGTTACAGAATGTATTTACAAGGATCGTTTGATCACAGTGTTTGTTTTTACAAAATGACGTACCAACAATCTAATCTGGCGTCCGCGTAATGCTCGCGCACTAATAGCTATTTATTATAATGGCTAAATCTATAACATTACTGAATAGTCAAAACGATTTCTATTCTATATCTAGATACATCCATAAGAAGCACTTTAATTACGAATGAATATCAGAATTTTACATTATTTTTACAAGGTATATATCTGCTTTGTTATTACATTCTTGTAATTGTAAATTTGTAATTATAATTTGGCAACACCAAAATAATATTACATAACAGGAGTTATAAAATGGGTATAACTTCGTTGCTCTAATGGCAGTCGCTCTACGCAATAAATTGTGTTGCCATGCTATAATTACTCATATATAAGTAAAAACCTTGCTTATACCTATAAAAATGTGGTAGATTTGTGATTTCATTGCACCTTTCTTGAGACAGAAGTTAATGATAGATATATCAAAATATATTAATTAAAAGAAAATTTGCAATGACTCTCACTTATTCACACTAACTACTTATCAACATGATACCAACAAAACTTATAATTTACCTAAAATATAAGTAAACTATGTATATTCTAAACAATCTACAAATTTGTTACAGTTGTCATCGTACATCGATCGATATTATTCTGTCTTAAAAAAAATACACTTTCTTGACTTCACACACATTTGTTACACGCATATTAATTTATAATTTCTCCGTTTCATCTATGAAAATGTAAACGTGTCTTTATATTTTTACAGACAGGCAATTTTGTACGTTAAAACTATTTCAAATAATAAGTGAGGATACAAATCATCTGAAACAACACTGGTTTTAAATATTGAATTTTATGTTTGCGTTCAAGAAATTGGAGATCAAATTTTAAATGTAACAACAATATAAGCTGAAATCGGGTATAATGTTCGAGGTAATTCTCGTTAATAGTCCATATCCGATACAACAACAACTTATCAATCGGAATAACAATCACGCACCTTAGTGGAATGTCTTAAAAATGGAACGTTCCATACGTTCATGCCACAACACTGGCTTGCACAAAAAGACGTATTTAAATTTGGAACACGTTGGCTGAAAACGGAACGTTTCAAACGCGTCACTGGCAACTCGCACAAATCGAATAAAAAAATATTCCTGGCATAAAACAAAGAAAAGAAAATGCTTTCGGAACACAATAGAAAACGGGTCGTTCGCTTCGTAGTGCCATATCACTGGCTAGCACAAAAAACTTTGAAATTGGAACGTCCGATACGTCATAACGTCACTTTGCATAAGAGAGAGTCTTTGGAACACGTGTGTTCTCGGGGTCGGGGCGGGCGC
>LQNK01000470.1:190022-205241 GCA_001586405.1 Phoebis sennae | reverse complement strand
CGACGGCGAGGGGGAGGAGGAGGGCGGCGAGGGGGACGACGACGACCCGCTGGCGGACCCTGATCCTGAACCGCTGCTGCGCTGCGACACTGGAAATGAAATAGAGTGTGCTTTAAAATTTTAAAGGCAAATTGTTTAATGGTTACTTCACTTTTACTTCGGCTTCGATCTCCCATTGATAGTGGAAACACATCCTGTGTATCGCATCTGTTCCGGTCAGAAGTTCTGTTTTAATGTTTTCATCAGGAATCGAACCCAGGTTGTCACATGTTAAATTTTACAATATAATTTTTAATTGGCTGTTGAGCATTATTTCGACACGAATAAAGCCAAGTTATCATAGAGCAAGTTATCACCCCCAAAAAGACGTGAAACAATATTAAATACTATGTTTTATCGCAAGACAGTGGCGCAATGCCAATGTTTTTTTCAGTGTTCATGAACGGCGATAGTCATTTTACATCATACTCCATTGCCTGCTTTGGCAAAAAAATGGTAGCCAAGTGAGTGTAGTGTTCGTCATATAGTCACGTCTTGAGTGAAGTGAGGTGTATATCCTCATATTTTTTATTCATTTAAAAGGTGAACTGTGACGTCAGCTCCAATACAATATCTACAATAAACTGAAATATGAAACTCACCCAAAGTATGGTGATGGTGCGTATTATGTTTATGATGGTGTATTTGGTCGCGCGCATCCGCCCCGCTTGTTTCTCAGAGATACACCTTTTTCACTGAACGCGTGGTCGAGAAGCCGTTGTCGTTGCCGCGCCGGTAGCCATCGCCCTGCGGTCCGAATATTCCTGCGTTAACTGACATGCCGCAGAGAAAATGATATTAATGAGGCGTTAGTGATGAAACGCAACCATACTGAGTTTTATATACCAAGAACTAGTTGTTTTAAACTAGGAACCGCGAGGTCTACATTCAAACGTAAGTAATTTGTCCATATACCGAGGTTTTAATCAATTTAAAAACGCAATCGCGAGAAAGTATGATCGTTATTTTTAACTTACATTTTATATAAACTTGTACGTCCGATTAAAAAGAACATTCCGTCACCTTTTATTCTTTGTATTGGTAACTTGTCTATGGCTATTCAATTTTTAATTCGTTTTTTTTATTGAGCTTGTGGCTCATTTGGACGTGAACTTGGGTATAAAACTCAGAATAATTCCAGAAAGCAATGGTTACAAGACAAAGTTAGATGCATGGTTAAAATGGAAAGCCTTTAATGAGTTATGAGTAATGAAAGTGATTAGTAAACATTAGGTGTTGTTAATAAAAATTTTGGTACATCAAAACAGCAATAAATGCTCTTAAAGTTAAATTGAGCAGATGATTTTGTAGTGGTAGTATTATTATAAAACAAGTATAAGCTGTGTTGATGTAGCGTGTTTTAAAGTGTTTAGAAAAACAACATTGATCGGGTGCAATTAGGTGACTTAAAAACGGAGTATGATATTCCAATTTTTTACATTATTATATTATATGGTTTATGTAAATTGACTGGATTATCACACTTACATATGTTAAAAAATATTAGTAATTTTCATGGCGCTTAGACAGAAAAGACGCTTGTTTGATGTACTTAAGTTAAAATATTCCATGAAATCATTTCATATTTGATGTTTGATATCCGTGTACATGTAAATGGAAATTTATTTAAATTGCGATTTATAGTAACTTTTGTTGCAATCGCAATTTAAACATAGAGCATAAAAAACAGAACTTATAGATTTATTTCAATTTAAATATTTTTTAAACGTCACACTCCCGATAATTTTCACATTTGTGCCGCGTTAGAAGAGACACGATTGACAGTTAAAAAGAGACGTTAAGCTTTTAGTAAAAAGAATCTGTTATCTATGCTCATAGTCTCAGCGCCACAAACGCAAGCGGAGTTTAAAAAAGGAACACAACTGACATTGACCTGGTGGGAGCGCAGCGTGCCGAAGTTGTCGCGCCGGTACGAGTCCGGCTGGAACTGGAAGAGCGTCTCGTGGTGCGGGTGGTACGGCGGGTGCTTGCGGAGCGTGGCGCGGGGCGAGGCGGGCTTCGGCTGCGGCGCGAGCACCGGCTCTGCGTACGTTACTTCTTCCACTTGTTGGAGGAGCTTGGGCTCCGCTTGGATCCTGGGATTAGGCAATGGTAAGAACGATTTTAGGGGATATAGGAACTTATTTTGGACTTGACTTGTATGAAGTCTAATCTATTCTTGTTTCTAGTTTTGTATTTAGGATAGAAGCAATATTTAAACCAAACTCAATTTTGTATAAACGACATTGGATAGCGTGTTTTATTAGAAACAGCAACTGTAATTTTGTTGAAGCCTGAGATGGTAATGATAATGATGATAATGGTAAAGGTAAGAACGATTTTAGGGGTAATAGTAACTTATTTTGGAGTTGAATGTTAGGTCTAATCTATTCTTGTGTCTTTTTTTCTATTTGCGGTAGGAACATGATTTTTATAACTCATTTTTTTTCAAACCGACATTGAATAGCATGATTTATTAGAAAAAGAAATTGCAATTTTCTTCGAATCGTCGTGAATGAAAAAATTATGAAAGATATCGGGGGTATCACTCAGTATGCTTCTAGTTAAAAATCTCGCCAATCTCAACTTAAACAACTTTTATACCCACCTATTAATATTTTGTCTCTGCTCAAAATACTCATACTCCGTATCAGGGTAAGGCATGTTGTCATCATCGTCCTTCTTGCAGCGTCTCCCACAGATGTACCCAGCGGCGAACCCAGCACCGAGAGCGGCGAGCGCACCCGCGGCTACAGCCAGTGCGAGGGTTTCTACGGAGTAGGCTGCTGGTGGAGGATCTGCTGCGAGGACTTCTGGCCCTGGAATTTGAGGGTAGTTTTGTTATAGGGCTGATATTTCACTCTTTAATGTACTGTAAAGATACATAATTGGAAGCTACAATGTTGGTTTACATAGTATTGTACATTAGGCAGCCTTATCACTTAGTAGTGATCTCTACCAGTCTATGTTAAAAGAGATTGATGATATTATGTAGCAATTGGTACGTAGTCTATGCCATGTTTCGTACACGAGATTCCAAGTTTCTTTTTCTGTAAGATACTACGAGATTTATATGTGGGACGTAATATTGCTTGATAGCTTCCCCTGGATCAGAGAAAACAACTGAACTAGATTTCGAGTTCATTTTTGATATTTATATTCATCGCATAATATTCATACAACGAATATATCCAATCTTCTTTCTGATGTGGTTTGATCATTACTACTAATGTCAGACTATACATGTTAAGTAATATTGTTACCTTCATTATTACTGTTGCTGCCTTTGCCCTCTTTGTCTTGGACTATGTTGATAACTTCTCCCTTATTTTCTCTAGCGTCATCATACAGGCCGGAGCTTAACCCACCAACTGCTCCCGCGTCTTTACCTAAGAAGCATTCACATAAGTTATAAGATTTTATATTTGATTATTTATTTTGAAAAAATAATCATCAGACACCGTAATTTCGGTAAGTTTTATAAAAAAATTATGTTTTGTGCGATACAATGTCACTGAATTACATTTTTAAGTAACTTTTATGCTGTTAGCATAAGAAAACAGGTAAATTAGGTGTCAAAACTCTTTGACGATAAAAATATCGTCAAAGAGATTTGACAGTGGCGAAGAAAGTTCAAATTTCAAAGTAAGTTTTTGATATTCACGTGATACTTACTATGAGGACAAGCCGCATGACTGCCAGTGCTAACGCTCTGATAGAAGGAGTTCTCGTCAAGCCACCTGCTCACACCGTGCGAGTATGCCCTACACCGCCCTGCTTGCTTGTCCCATGCGCAGTATGGGTCTTGTAGGGCTACGCATTCACTGTAAAGACGAGGACAGTTTTGAAGAGAATCCGATTATTATTGAACAAGTCATGCGATGTTAACATTCCTGTTCGATCGTTGTGAAATGCACATAATCATTTATTTATTCCCGCTGCACTCTTACATATAACACTATTGCGAATGAAAAGATAGAAGAATAATAGAACATATTTTTACTTTACATATAAATTCGTAGAACAAAACAAAACTTATATAAAAAAGGTTATACAGTAGTGCGCTTGCCACTCAGCAAATGTTACTTTTTCTAGAATTTTCTTTACGGAATTAACAATACTTAACAATTTGTCATCAGAAACAATGATCATTTACTCTACATCCTATTTCACTCTGGCTTAGCTTACTGACTTTGCTACTTATACTTAAAATACTTACGAGCAAGAACTGATCTTGTCACTGGAACACCTATGCAGTCGCAGACTTAGCACCTCCTTATCAGACACCGCAATAAGTCTGGCAGCATCTCTTCCCGCTCTTGCTACTCTTAAAGCCCGCACTGGGGAGCCGGCACCAAACGCTTGTAACTCTTCTATGACTACTGGCGCCGCACGCTTGTTCGTGTCGTATGATACTGCGTTTATGGCTTTTATTATTTTGCCGTTATCTGTAATGCAATGCAAAAATATGTCCTTATAATATTAATGGACACTCCTGACGTAGGTTCTTCTTTTACCAGACAAAAATATTAGTAGTAATTTTATTTTTTTTAATTTCATTTTAAAATATATGAAGAAGTTGTACCTATTAAATGTTCATTTTATCACAAGACCGAATAACTTGGACATGAGAGAATATTGTTAGGTAGACAGCTATACATACCTGTGCCAATAAATAGGACGTCATATGCCTTTCCACCGGGGGTTTTCACTTGCGGATCTACAGCTATTTGTGTAAAACGGTAGCTGAAAGAGGAAATGCTCTTGTGAAAATCAAATAAACACGCACATAACCAATTTTAAGAAAAACATTAGATAAATAACGAATAATTCATGGTTACATAAACGAAATGATCTACTTACTGGAAGCTAGTTCGAATGACGATGGGTTCACCAAAGAACGCAGGAACAGACTCGTCCATGAGAGCGTGCGTCTTGATGAAGTTCAGCGTTTGGTCGGGAAGCTGCTTCGAGTCGTTGTGACATGTTCCTGGTCGAGGTTCAGGAACCTGCAACCAAAAATAAGTTATTAGAAGGCAAATACAAAACGAGTCAGTTGTATCAGAGAGATTTGTAAGTGTGGTACTGGTGCCTATTTTTTGATCCAATAAGAATATGTAAGAACTAGCTGCCTACATCATAACATCTGCATGTCAAACTTCTGCCTGTTCTATTCAGTGGTTTGGGCTGTGCATTGTCAGTCAGTTAGTCAGTCACCTTTGAGTTTTATATGTTTGTTAGGGAAGAATTTTGTTTGAAGCCTATGTCCTCGGTTTGATAAATCTTGGATGCAATTAGTAAGTGACGTTACTGATAGCATGAACCCGGCAAAAGGGAAATAGAAAAAAGCTCCAAAATATTGTATTCTTTATGTTAATGTGTAATCATTTTCCTGGAGATAGCGAGAGTTTTGCCCGTAATTCGTAGAATCATGTTCGTTCTATTTATGTAGTCATAATAACTTTGAGCATTTTATTTTATGGATTTCCTTCCACGAATAAGTTTTTATTAGAGTCTATATATAGGCATATTCTTATTTGCGAATTTCGAACATCGCGTGCTGACAGTTATCTAGTTTATTTCTGACTAACGGCCGTTTTCAATATTCTATCTATCCCTTGTTTTGCTTACTAACGTCAGATAAATCTATCTATTTGCACTTACTCTGATTTCAATATCCTAACGACGGATACATTTGCTATGACTTTTGTCTATCTATCTATAATCATTGATACATTATTGAAAATGGCCGTAATTTTAATATGGAATATCTATTCTTGCGCTGTAAAGTTTTTAGTTTTTACAATATCTCTTTCATTTGCACAACCTTAAAACTCATTAGTCTTATTTAAGCATACTTTAGTAGTCCGTAGTACTTATATGCAATGGCATTGTATCAAGTATAGTTTGTAAATTTTGGTGATATGTCGTTGTCAACAATCATACCTTAGCACTATTCACAGGCAGCCAATTGGAGTTAATAGCGCTCTGTTCCTTGAAAGTCCCCTCGAAGGTGTCTGCAATGTCCTGCATACTGAACGCGCAGACAGCACTGCCAGAGATACTGTTAGGGGGAGTCGTGAAGGTGCCGTAGATGAGCTGGGCGTTGAGACCTCCGTATACTCCTTCTATTAGTTCTGTCGTGGATTCTGAAAGGGAATAATGATTAAGAGTGTAGATACCTTATACTTATAGATACTACTTGGGGGTTACATGTTGATCACTTGGTTGAGATGTGAGGCATATTGTATTCAAGTAATAAATGAGTATTAAATATTAATGCTGTGAATACCTCGTAGTCACAGTACGGCCACATCAGTCGTGTTGAAGAATATATAGGAGATATTTATGCTTGTATGACTGCGTCTATATTAAATCACTTTTAGGCGGAGGTAAGTTTGCTTTTGTTAAACCATGACTTAGAACATATTGCAACTTATGAATCTAATACTTACGAATTTCATTGAAATAAAAGGGGAAATCTCCTGCTACTGAGCAGTTAAGGCGAGACTTGAGGAAGGAGGTCCAACGTTGCTTGAACCGATGTGGGCCTCCGCTATCATCTCGGCACACTCTTGCAACGCGGGAAAACACCGCCTAGAATGGAAATTTAATGAGTAATGGATTGTCAATTATTCTCTTAGTCACTCAATAGTGTAAAAGTATAACACATTATATAGACAGATTTTAAAACATTCATGGCGATGATCGATAGTTTAATTTTATTACAGCATCTTATTTATTTTCTCATTTATGTGAAGGATTGTCATTAAATTAACAAATTGTGTAACATAATTGGAAATATATTATAAACAGAAAATATATGATAGTTTTAAGGTTTAAATTTTCGTCGTTGTGAACATGGTGTAAAAATAGCACTAATGTTAAAACTTACTTTTCCACAATTGATATATTCCACCGCCGTTTCCCTGAAGAAAAAGTACACGAAGTTGCCATGTACTAATGAGTTCACAAAATCGGGAGCTGGAAAAGCAAATAATGCAATTAGTCTTAGGACGCCGTACTAATGCTCTGGGTAAACAGACATGATTAAGGCTGGTAACCCTATCGCGATAATTTAAATGCGAGACTAATCCTATTTATCGATTTGTCGCATCAAATGTCAACGTGACAGGTTCCGAATTTAATTACGGGCTGGATGGCTGTTTGGCGGCATTTAGTGCAGTAATCAACGATTTAATAACACTGAATAAGCTATAGGTATTAATTAGCTGCAAATTGAATGGATGTTTTTGTATTACTGTCTAGTGTTGTACTATATTGCTACCTTTGAGGGTTTTATGGTCTAAATCTCAACTAGTTACGAAGAATGCTGGAATATTTTATGTTTTATTTTATTTTACTATTAGGTACAATAAACAATTACATTATGAAGATAGAGTAATAAGTTTAAAATATAATATATACAAATACTGTTTATTACTCTAGCAGTGTAGTAGATGATTTTAGCGATTAAGGGTGGAAATAATATAAAAATAATATTATTACGGAATAGGACAGTTATGGGAAGAGATTAAGTCTACCACAGTCTTTTTACAGAAGAATCTGTTTAAAAAAAATCCGCCTTATTTCAATACATTTCAAACAGAATTTTTTAAATTTTGCTGTTTCATGTACTTTCAATCTTACGTATTATGGAATGAAAAAAAAACACTGAAAGCATGATTAATTCAATAATAACACATTCGTTTAAAAATTTAATGTTTTCCGAAACCATTTACGCGAATAATCCAGACACTAAATGTGCAATTAACGCGTGGACAGTTTCATCTAAATCAATACAGTATTTGTGTTTCGCGTCGCATGCAAATAGTGTAATAGTCACTTAGGCATAGTGTAGAACTCAGTCATGAAGCTAATCAGTAAATTTTATTTATTATCGTAGTAAGTAATGTTTTCTCAAATTCTAGACAAAGATCTTACATTAATATGCATAATTCATATCTATAACATAGTTTGTAAGATCAATGTGTACTACCAAATTATATGGTTGTTTATCTAGAAATATTATTATTATAATTCAGATCCGAAATGCACAATTAACGCATGTTGGACTTGAACCGCATGCTCCACTTGCCTGCTATAGCACAAAAAGTATGAGTAAGTATGGCAATGAGATGGCTACAATACAAGCCATAAGGCCACTATTTGTCCATTTACACTCTTTTTGCGCTTTTATCAATTTCTTGGTCACAATAATGGGACGTAATTAATACACTTTAATAAATTTCATTTCATATGTATAATTCAGTGGACAGTTTCATCTAAATCTATACAATATTTGTGTATTGCGTTCGGAAGGTGAAATAGTCGTAAAATTATAATGTACCGGTTAGTTATTATGTTATTTATGATTTCCTTTACTTTGTATAATACACAATATTTAATTCGAGAAATACTTATAATAATTATCTTGTTTTATCTATTGCTCTGCCATGTGGTTTCAAGTAATATTATTCACGATTGATTCACTTATATAATGTAATTTAGTAATTATAAATAATAACAACAAAGGAAAGCTTACCAGGCAGAGCTTATGCTCCTTTCACAATTTTTAATTTTATAAGGATCTGTGATTAGTATTATATATATATTATATTAAAGTTCTTACCATTCAAAGTCATAGAGTCATACGACTCTGTCTGCAATGGCTCACGATAAATGATCGGCTCCATACCACTAAAGTCCGCTACCGTGCCGGAGTATAATTCACCGTCTGTAAAAGCATAGACTATATTATATTACCTGTAGCATAATGTACCATAAATCATAGAGTTAAGAGTTGTTTGAAAGAGTTTATTAATGTTAAATTCGTAAAAATTTTATGTTTATTTAAATATCTTATTGTCTATGGGTCAGTCAATTTAAATATACACTAAATTAATCGTACACTGTAATAAACTTGAGAGGTTGCCTTATGTAGAGAACGGTCCTTAATTTTGTAAGCCAAATTGGTAGGTAGTTCTGAAAGTATGTATGCCCAATAGTCAAATGAACTGATAAAAAACCTTTTAAAGAACATGAAGTCAAGTTTTATACTTTTCTGTATATTGAATAGCTCATTCACAGTCGATGTAAGCCAATAATTAAAAGGGCGTATTCGGAAATAACCGGTAATGCAGTGTAACACGCCAGCACGACCACACTGTTTTAGTTTTGAGTTTTTTAAAAATTATGAATTTAGATTTCTTTTATGTTTATGTTTTCTTTACACAGTTGACAATACATTTCTAGAGATAATAATAACTTTGCTCGCCAATATCGGCAGAATATGTATGTTATTTTAATGTCGTGTGAACAATCCTTGTACACGTGTTCTTACAGATAAATAAGTAAAAAATAAAACATTTTTGTAGAAGTGTTTACAGGCTAAAAGTATATTTAGATGTTAAACACTTTGATATAGGTAACTATTACGTAAAATAAATACATATTTGCAAAGACGAAAATTCAATACAAACAATTCGTCCAAATAAAATCTATTTCCATATTTTCATTCTCGATTGGGTACTTCATTAAATTACAGTAGAAAAATTTCGTTCCGTCTACATTCTTGGTTCTCCTGTATTACAGCCTACGGCAGATGGTGCTGCAATGTGTTCGCAGCACTCATTCAATTGTAAACCGTATTGTGTTGTCGTAAATATCAAAATAGTGAGCTTGGGTTTGATTCATTGCTAGCCATATTGAAGCGCGTACTCTGCAATGTACCGCATTGCAGTGCCGAGTTCAGGAAAGCTTTGCAGTAATCGCTACCCAATATTTCGGAATTAGAGGTGTAATCTTAATAAATGTTCGTTCTTGCGTAACTTGAGCCAGCTATCGTGGTTATTTTACATTTTTAAAGCGAACAACGGCTTCACATAAGGAAATTAATCGTTGTACGATCCAGTATTAATAGGTAGTCTGTGGGCAGTGGCTACGAAGCTACGTAATCATGACTCCTCTATAGGTAACTTCAGAATTATTTTTTTTGTGAGAAAATATGCAATATAATATTTTCTCTCGGAACAAATGGTAACATTTCAGAGTGACCAACTGTTTGGTTCGAAAAAATAGACAACAAATTAATCGATATTTGATTTCACATTATTAAATCTTTCATATAACTTGCCTACGTTTTATGAAAGATTTAATTAAATTACAGAAAGTAAAAGTAACTTTTCCTTTAAAGTATTAAATTTCGCCGTTTGTGGTTCATTATTAAGATTAATTAATTGCCTCAGAAGAAAGCTCATGTTTTGTATAGATTCGTATGATACAGACGTGGTGAGCAACAAACAAACCACAGCGCGTGTGTTTTTACTGTATAATGATGTGGTGGATATCATCAGGAAACGTATTGGATAATTATATTAAATTATTTTATTAATAACATATAGTCATATTCGAACAATAAATAAATTATTTCATCATAGCGACGAAGTGATAATTAGCTTGAAAATTAATTGAATCAAAAGTTTTAAGAAATTTTAATGCTTAAAACATTTCTGAAAATACGAAAAGAGGTTCAACTACGCACTAATTATCGAATTAATAACCAATTTTAAGTAACATTAAAAATATGCATTGATGATAATTGTTATGATTATGATATAAAATAGATACTATCAATTACTATGGAAATTATAAATTTAGGACGCGCATGTGCTAATCTAGATTGCAATTGCGATGTTAAATTCCATAAATTATCCTGAATCACCCCCCATTTATTTATACTAAAGATATAAAGCTGAAGAATTTGTTTGTACGTGCCAATCTCAGGAAATATTGGTCCGTTATAAGAAAAATCTCTTCGTGTTAGATAGAGCATTAATCGATGAAGTGTAATGGTTATATTATAACATGATGCTACGGGACCAAAGCCATGTTTAAATATTTTTTAGCAAATTTTCTGTGAATATTACGTTTGCACCATACAAATAATGCTCCATCAATAACAAAACTTCTAATCGAATCACAGCCGCAAATCCGTTGTATTATTAAAACATTAATACACTGCATAGCAGACATCCATTACGACGGCTACGGTTAGTTATCCACTATTGATCGGTCCAATTAAGCCGAGAGAGCCCCATGGGAACCGCCGGTCTTGCCTCAATATGTAACCCGATACATACTGCGTCGGAATCATTCGCTAAATGTGAATTTTGCACCCAAATTCGACGGCGAAATTGTTTATTAATTCTGAAATTAGTATAATCTGCAGCTCAAGCTATGTTAGAGTTAATGTTTGCTGATTATTGTGATCCTTTTTCACCTGGTATAGGTCTCAATATGTAACTCGATGCATACTGCGTCGGAATCATTCGCTAGATGTGAATTTTGCACCAAAATTCGACGGCGAAATTGTTTATTAATTCTGAAATTAGTACAATCTGCAGCTCAAGCTATGTTAAAGTTAATGTTTGCTTATTATTGTGATCCTCTTTCACCTGGTATAGAAGTCTCAATATGTAACTCGATGCATACTGCGTCAGAATCATTCGCTAAATGTGAATTTTGCATCCAAATTTGACGGCGAAATTGTTTATTAATTCTGAAATTAGTACACTCTGCAGTATTTTCGTCGTGACGTTGAGAGTGACAGTTAAGCTCCTTTATTATTTTGATTTTAAAAATACTATTCTTCGAGTTTTCTAAGTTAAAATTTGTGTAACATACTGGTGAAAATACGACTCATAGTGTGTAACGTTATCTCGATGTGTAAACTTGAAAAACTTTGTTAAAAGTGTAAATATTGCAAACAGCTGATTATTATTCAAGTACCTACATACTTTTGTTCTATAGTTGTGCACAAGTGCGTAATAGAAATTGGATCTAAAACAGTTTTAATAAACCAGTAAGTGATAATTTAAAAATTTTAATATCATCTCAATATAAAGAAAACTTTGGAAGTAAAGTAAAATAAAATAAACAGAAACTAATTTTAACAAGCGACATCTAGTTACATTAGTGATAACTACATCCATCGATCTTAAATATACTAGATCAACAATCATCATGGCAAACAAATGCAGTGCTTGTGGTAAATTTTACTCATCGGCAACAGATGGTGCTAAGTGCACGAAATGTTCCACTTTATATCACAAACCCTGCTGTAACATAAGTCCGAAAACTCGATTGAACGGCAAATGGATTTGTAAGTCTTGTTTAAATACAACACAAAAACCGGCGGCCGAAGCGCAGGATGAGGAATGTTTGGATATTTACCAGGATGCAGCGGAGATTGCCGGGAATTCTCCTTCCATATCACTAGTACAAGAGATAAAGCTGCTCAGAACTGAATTGTCTACATTTCGTGAGGAAATGTCTCGCTTATCGATAGTAATGAGTGATTATAACAAAAGACTGGATCAATTCGAGGAACGATTGAATCATTTAGAATCCAGTACAGTTGGAATTCAACATAGCGTTACAGAGGAAATAATTGATTCGCTGAAAATGCGTCTTAATGCTACCGAACAGGAAAATTTAGCAAATGACGTCGAAATAACCGGTGTGCCAGAGAGCAATGGCGAGAACCTACTTCACGTTACTATAACGCTCGCTCAGAAGTTAGGTCTATCGCTCGACGAACGGGATATAGTGAACACATACCGCATCGGCACACGTCAGGCCCGATCTGAGGTGTCCACCAGTGATCGTCCGAGGCCACGCCCCATAGTGGTGAGGCTCACTCGCCACCACCTCCGCAACGAGCTGTTGCGTGCAGCGCGAGTGCGGCGCGGCGCCGACACCAGCGGGCTGGGCTCACCTGGAGGCGAGCCAGCGCTATTCTATGTCAACGAGCACCTGACGCGCACCAACCGCAAGCTTTTCTATCTGGCTCGCGAGCAGCAACGCGCTAAAAACTGGAGCTACGTCTGGACGCGGGGTGGTCGCATATATGCTAGACAGGATAAGCATTCCAGGTACTTCAGCATTAGTGCTGAATCCGATATAAAAAAGGTTTTTGGTTAGCGATTAATTGGATCTTACGTTTTATTCTAAATATTAATTTAAGTAATGTTATGTCGTTTAATGTTTTTGTTAATATTTTTTTTAAAAGTATTATGTTTTCTTTACACACACATACAGGTAGATTAAATATGTATGCTTCCTTTCTTATAATATACTATTTTCATTTCATTCTTGAGCGTAGTTTAAATTTAACATATATTATCTTTATATTGTTTACATGCACCTTTTGTAATATTTTTATCAATATTTGTGTAAAATATGGAAAATTAGGTCCTATACATGATATCCCAAACATAATATATTCAATGTATACCTTAACTAATTTACAGAAAGATAGTATAATGTTTTTAAAACTGTATATTTTACTGCTATTTTTCGGCTTCTCCATTGTTTATTTGTTAAGACATGGTTATATAAATGTCTGTAAAAGAATAAAAAAATTACAACAAAAATTGCATTTGAAATCATTAAATAGATTTACATCAATGTTCAGTTTAAAAAATACATATATTTTATATTTTGTTTGTAATACTTTTAATAAGTACTTTAATCTACAATGTATTCTTTATTTAAGCCCCCTTATGTCACACACAATACAAGTAAATTATATTAATACTTTTTATCAAAATAGTGTATTAGTTTTCTATATATTATATTCATGTATATTATTAGAAGCAAAATTAAAAAAATATTTATTTAATATTGTATATTATTATGAATTTTATAGTGGAATTATGTATGTTATGTATGTACAATGCTTAGTTGTAATAGGTTGAAATTTGGTTTTTTAAATCCCGGTTCACTTGGCACAAAGCACGAGGAATTCATTATAGCCATGTTGAAGCATAATGTCGACTTGATGGCAATAAATGAGACCTGGCTACGCGAGGGGGAGGACGGGCGCGCCCCTGTCGTGCCCGGCTACACTCTGCGCCACGTCCCGCGCCCTACTAGCCTGCGTGCCCGCGGCGGCGGCGTGGGTTTCTATATTAGAGATGGCTTAACCGCTCGAGTTATGTCTCATCCTGAAGGTAACGGTGTTGAGCAGATGTGGCTACAACTTTCCATTCGCAAACACACAATTATTATCGGCACGGCCTACCGACCCCCCTGGCAGGACTTGAATTTATTCTTAGACTCGCTAACTGACTCAACTAGTTCTTTTATGTGGTGTGACAGTATTATTTTGATAGGGGATTTCAATGTCAATTTTCTAAATCGTGAACACTTAAACTATAAAAAGCTAAAGAGTTTCTTGAACATTTTAAATCTTGAACAGCGTGTAACAGAGCCCACTCACTTTACTAATACAAGTGAAACCTTACTTGATCTTATATGTGCAAATATTTCCATACAGAGTGTTGAAATTGATCATATTGAAGAACTCAGTCATCACGCTTTTCTTACATGTAGTATAAATATTTTTAAGGAAAAACCTGTTTCCAAATATATATGTTATAGACCTATAAATCAAATCAGTATAGATGAATTTAATCAATCTTTGTGTAATATAAATTGGGAAACTATAATTTCGCTCAGTAATTTAGATGACATGGTAAGTACGTTGAGTTCATATATTACTTCTCTTTTTAATTTTTACGCCCCGTGGAAAAAATTTAACGTAAAGAACAAACGACCTCCTTGGATAACACATAACATTAGGAAAATGTTTCAGCTTCGCGATGACGCTCGTAAAAGAGCTCGACTAAGCAAGATAGACTCACATAAAAAATATTATATTGAGTTTAAAAAGTATGTTAAGGCCGCCCTTGAAAGAGAGAAACATACTTATTTTAATACTTATATAAATTTTAAT
Source organism: Phoebis sennae (assembly GCA_001586405.1). NCBI lineage: Eukaryota > Metazoa > Arthropoda > Insecta > Lepidoptera > Pieridae > Phoebis > Phoebis sennae. Next base: position 190,402 of record LQNK01000470.1, on the reverse strand, counting down.
TTAAATAAACCACAAGTCATGTGGAAACACATAAAACATAATGTTATTATTGATACAAAAAACAACTTAAAAATACCACACCATCTTAACGACCCGAACTTAATAAATAGTCATTTTTGCAATTTACCGTGTAATAATCAATTAAACATCGCCACCTTAACATATTTTGAATCTCATCGATTCTGTGATGCCATTTTTTCTTTAACACCTGTTACTGAATCAGACGTGATATCTGCTTTAAAAGAATTGAAGTCGCAAGCAATAGGTGTAGATGATATCTAGACATGATCAAACTTACATCGCAGAAGACATTGTCAATTTTAACGCATATAATCAATTACTCATTTTCCACAAATACTTTTCCTAGTTCATGGCGAAAT
>LQNK01000470.1:171780-188873 GCA_001586405.1 Phoebis sennae | reverse complement strand
GTCTACTCTTCGATATTGTTAAGGGAGGATCACCTTTATATCTTTATAAAAAATTGAACTGGATGCGTGACCAAAACAATTTTTATCAAACAAGACGCGCTTCATATAAACTTTCTATGCCTATACATCATAGAGCCAGTTTCAGGGGAAGCTTTAAGTACAATGCCACTAAGTGCTGGAATAACCTCCCACCTCCATTACGTAGTTCGAAAACTACAACAAACTTCAAAAAAAAATATAAACATATTCTTTTAATGGAGCAAAGCCAGCCTTAGTGGTAGTTGTACTTGAATATTATCTTTTAAAGTATATAAGTAGTTAAGTATGTATATTTATGTGTAGTATTTATATGTATATTTTATTGTTAATAATGTTTAAGTTGATATATATGCTATATTTATCTATCTATTCTAGTATAATCATTATTATTATTTAATTTATCATAATCACTCTTTCACGTCGCAACGGAAATGGGATCACTGAAAAACAGCGCTGTGAACGCTTTATTGCATTGCAGCATAAGCTGAGTGAGTCCCATTTTCAAGTTCACATTCACTTAGTTCTAATATTAATTAATTTTTAAGGTTTTTGATTGTTAGATGTAAATTGTTTTAGATATTAAGTTCTAAGTGTTTTGTCCTTGAAATAAATGTATTTTCTTTCTTTCTTTCTTTCTTTCTTTCAGTCTTTAGCTCAAGCTATGTTAGAGTTAATGTTTGCTGATTATTGTGATCCTCTTTCACCTGGTATAGAAGTCTCAATATGTAATGACTGCTCGGTTGGCGCAGTGGATACGTCAGTGTCTATTGCGCCGGAGGGTGTGGGTTCGATTCCCACTAGTAGAAAATTATGATGTGATGAACATTGTAATTTTCTACTGTCTGGGTGTTAATATCTATAGTATGTATGTATTTACAAAAAAAAAAAGTATGTTTAAGTATGTCTATCAGTTATCTAGTTTCCATAGTACAAGCTTTGCTTAGTTTGGGACTAGATGGCGTTGTGTTAAATGTCCGAGAATATTTATTATTATTATTTATTATTATTTATTATTATTAACTCGATGCATACTGCGTCAGAATCATTGGCTGAATATTGCAACCAATATTATAGTTTATTAATATTGAAATTAGTACGTATAAAGAATTAGCGTATTAATATTTTTGAGTTTTACAGCTTTTAGTTACGGTTTGTAAACGTCTAAATATTTCATAATACATATTGCGTTCGAATCATCGAATTTGATAAAGGTGAATTCAACTCTTAACTTTTGGCTACACTTTGTTTTGTTTTTTCATTTATTTCTTTTTTTTTAATATCTAACGAGACTCATTTAGATGATTAAAACATTTCAATTGCCTATGAAATGTAAGTAACAATATTTATGGTTGCGTCACGGGAATATATTTACATCGAGTCTTTTGTTGATTTCCACGTGATAAATCGTTTTAGAATTTGCAAGGGGATGAGTTAACGTTAAGAAAATTGGACTAAGGGACAAAGGAATAATTGATGATGTTAAGATTCGTTGCACAAAATGTATGGGGTGGATCCAACGTCTGAGTATTTGTTTATTGTATAAAACAAGTGCGAAACTTTTGAGAATATCATTGTTATTTAACAAATAGCCTTATAAGTTATTGATTGCTTTGAAATTTCGTAAAAGAATATACAGTTTTATAGAAAAGTTAAAGACAGAGAATGATATAGTTTACAACTAAATGCGAACAAAAAGAAAAATACTACGTTGAATTGCAATCAGTGATTGTTTGAATTTCAATTCCTGATGACGAGAGCAAAGATAAAAAATACGTTTCAAAAGAATAACTCAGCTACGAAAAAATGCGCTACCCTTTCGGCTTCGCATAACAAAAATAATCATTAAATGTGTATTTAAATTGAAACAATATGTCTGTTATTTGCATCTTTATATCAATTGAATTAATTCTACAAACAGCTGTTATACAAAGGCTAATCAAACATCTCAAAGGGAACATCTTGAAATCATTACAAGTTCAACAATACTCTTGTAAAATTACTATTAATAAGGCTCAACCCGAAGTCCAATGCAAACACTCAAGCCACTGATTGACCCTTAAATCTATTAACATTGATCATTCCATCAGTTGGTCATAGCAAATAATAAGCTAACGTGTTTCATAATAAATTGCGTCTCACCAAGGTGAGGGGAAGAAAATGATGTTTGTTTGTTTGGGATAATCTCTCTCTACTTACTTTTATGCTTGTGTGCACTGTACACAAACGAATACACACAGCTAACTAAATATTCTGGGATTCGTTGGAGATTTTCCTGTATATTTACGAGAGGAGGTAGACAGGCCAATTCACGTCTTGTACGTAACATTACGTGGATTTAAATTACGTTGATATTCTGTGTATTTGTTTTCTCTTCGTGCAAGTTAACATATACATGTAATTTTACTCGCTTTGATATAAATGTGTATAAAAGGTAATATAGGCGATTATAAATAGAGTTTCCTTTCACTTGACATTTAAAATTTTATATTGAAAAGAAGGCATACCGTAAATTTAAAATTTTCAATGAATAAGTTTTTGCCAATACTGAAAGCCTTGAATTTTATTTGCATATGCAATAGTTATGTGGAGAAATATCTGAAGAGTCTTACATACACTGATACAGTTTAAACAGAAAGAGAGGAAGTTAAATATCTCTCAAACAAGTGGAGTAGGCATTGTCTGCTACATGTGCGTAGTTATGCATATATGCCTACCGGGGTTTCCTTCAACGTAACAAAGACTGCCCATTGTAGTCCACGGACTGAAAAAGTGTTCAATAGCGGGAAAGATTTCTGGTTTTTTATACGTTTTGCAATTACAAAGATTTAAAGCTAAAATGAAAAGTCTGTATTACATTGTAATTATTATATTTATGCAAAATATTATTAAAGTTTTGCTTGTGAATAATACAATAGTTGTTTTAAAGTGTTTTAAATTATTCGATTAGATAGTTAATCTTTATATTCAACACCTGTTTTATATCAGCGTAAGTTCTAAAAGAGCCGTCAATTAGTAATATGAATTACGATTTTAAGATACAAAACTGTATTTTGCTTTTGCCCATCCATTCGGATACTCGTTTGCTACGCTATGAGATAAATTGTGAAAAGAATTACTATGAGAATAGGCGTGTTACTCCTAAATACTAGCACACATAGTATTGATTTAAACGTATAAAGCAATGCAATTCTAACGCCTAAACGCTAAAGCACGAAAGGTAACCGTGCATAAGATTGAATAGTGGCTATGAATCGCCTTACGTCAGCGTTAATCATGCTGACCTGTTTGTTTTTGCCCATTCGTTCCGGGCTTATTCGGCGCAATGGGCCCGAATGGATACGTATGTTACACTATCGCACAAATTGTGAGAGGAATTACTGCGAGAATAGGTGTGTTTTAGTTTGAAATATTAGAACGCATAGTGCGTTTATTCATATAAACGTATATAGCGTTGCATAGACACTGTTAAACGCTAAACTGCGATGGGTAACTGTGAATAAGATAGAATAGTGGCGATGATGGTAATCATGTTGGCCTGTTTGTTTTTGCCCGTTCATTCCGGGCTTATTCGGCGCAATGGGCCTGAACGGACACGTATACCGTGAGTATAGGTGTGTTTCAAGTCTAAATATTAGAAAATATAGTGTGATTATTCATATAAACGTATATAGCAGTGAAATCCTAACGGCTAAACGCTAAAGCACGAAAGGTAACTGTGCATAAGATTGAATAGTGTCCATGCATCGCCTTACATTAGCGTTAATCATGCTGACCTGTTTGTTTTTGCTCATTCGTTCAGGGTTTATTCGGTGCAAAGGGCCTGAATGGATACGTATGTTATGGGACAAACTGTGAGAGAAATTAGGACGCAACGAGGTGAAAAGTTTTTAGTTCAAAACATGAAATTTTTTGAACGATTTTGTTCTATCTCAATAAATGTTTATTACGATAAGTCACTCTAAAACTTACAGCGTAAATTTCTAGCTGAGAGGCCAAATATAACGATTATTATTATGTTTACCAATGCGTTCACCAAAGTATAATAAATAATGAAGAATATTTTAATTTTAATAGTAACCTGAGTATTCCGATATGATGATCTTTGGACTCCAATTATTTAGAAGTTTTGCGTTCCCATTTTTCTTTGGAAGTGTTTTGGCACGATTTTTGTACAATAAACTTATTTGTCAGAATTCGGGGTATTAGTAGAATCCTGCCAGTTCCAGGCACAATTAACACTATGTCGTATATTTAAGCTTTTGCGTTGGTATGTGTTTCTTATCGATCTTACCTATTAACTAAGAGAAATAATTGGGTTGTATTTGTTTAGGAGTAGTGTTCTGTAATTCACGTTTGCTATGTGCAAATATTGCTTTTACTTCACGCCATATATATTCATTTACAAGTAAGATGCGTTGTTGGAATGACTGGTAGATTTTTTGTTTTCTTTATTTTCAGGGGACTGACTGATTTGTTGTTGTATCTAAGCCAAAGGATGGGTGTTTAACAATCGCTTAACATGCAGTTCATTTCTGGGAATTTTTATTTTTTCAATTTCTCTATTGCCAAGAATTACATAAACAAAAATGCTTTAACAAACCTGCATAAACAGCAGTAGAATTATGCTCTGGGTCGTACGGACACACGGCTTGGCCGGACTTCTCTCTCTCCATGTGGTAGGATTCTCTCTGCACTCCGTACTCTCTGCAGACCGGCTTGAAGCTGTTGGTACCGCAAATGAGCAGCCTGCCTGTCCCCAGGGAGACCAGGACGCGGATGTAGTTCTGACAGCTCTCCTGGAAAATTAGTTATGAGTAAGTTGAATTTTAAAATATTAAAGTTAGGTTTTTAGTATTAAGTAGGATTTATTTTATGGTAGATTTGTCGAGTAAATTTGAGTTTTATGTAAGAGTTTGTGTTGTTACATAATAAGTTCATAATAGATACATAGGAGATTAAGATCGAAAAAGTTAGTACTATTTTTGAAGATTGTTTATTACTTTTACGATTATCTTTTAAGAAAATTGAATGTTCAGAATTTATTATAATTACAGTAAATGAATATCCATCAGATAATTATGTAACGTATGTAATATACTCACAAAAAAGATAATTAACATTACATGAAGAAAGGAAAATCAAAGCTTAGATTGCAATACAGAAAGAAAGGAAAACTCAATGTTTTTCCCTTAACGTATGTCACTTACATTTCGGTTGTTTTTGCCACAAGCCACGACTGTTACTAAGTTGTTCTACGCATCGTCAGTTTCACGAATTGTTCTAATTATCTGATAAATGGTAATATTATTCATAATATTATTCTTGTTTTCACTTGGGACTTTTAATTAAGAAGACTTTGTCTTATTAAAAACCTTTTCGCTACAAAATATTAACGTTCTTAGCGATGAAATTAATTACACTGAAATATTATTTTATGAGTAAAAAGTAGTTTTTAGGAAATTTATGGGGAAAATCCTGCTGTTAGTTCAATGCATTAACTAAAATCAAGACATCATTACAATTTTCTTTGTTCTATGCAGTACTAAAACCAATTCTATCACTGCTTATCACGTTAAATGACAAAAAAACAATGTCAGATTAAATTAGCATGCCTAGAGCCAGTCACGCGATTCATCCGGTCTTACTCGGCATCCGCGTGATTGGATATTCATATAATGGTTTTAATGACAGAATACTGCTTTCAGTAGTATTCATGTCTTTCTAAGTTTTATAGAGAACTAAAATCTATTCTATCACTGCTATATCGCATTACAAGACAGCTATACCATGTCAGATTACATTAGCAAGCCTAGAGCCCGTCACGCGATTCATCCGGCTTTACTCAGAGCCCGCTTGATTTGATAATCGTTTGTTAATGGTTTGAAAGACGGAAATCTGCTTGCAGTAGTATCAGTATCCTTCCTTGTTTTATACAGAACTAAAATGTATTCTATCACTGCTATATCGCGTTACAAGGCAGCTATACAATAGCAGATTACATTAGATTGCCTAGAGCCCGTCACGCGATTCATCCGGATTTACTCGGTGCCCGCTTGATTGGATATTCGTCTGTTGATTCGATTCGATTGACTTCGAATTTAACGGTTGCAACTGCATACGTTTTGTGTCAAAGATTAGTCATTGATATTCAAAAAGTCTTTTTTTGTTAAATTGTTGGTTAAAAGTTGCATAATCGCATTGCAATGTAGTAAGAAAGGTGTGATAGAAATGGCGGGTTAATGTTCTGTTTAATACCAAAGTAAAATATATGTAAAGAGATAAGCGAAACTTTGCATTTGCAGTGGATTTTTTTATGTTGCAGATGCTTTTCCCACTCTGGCTGATAGAAAAGAGAACATAAGGAAAATATTGATGTCAGGACCAATGAAAGAAATAAAACAGACGTGGACAGCACATAGGGAGTATAATTTCATCAACGGCTATAGTTTTCAAACTATTTCCACAGCATTCTAGTGAATTAGCAATTGAATCATCGATCTCTGTTCAAAGCTTGGCCTTGATTTAGATAGATTAACAAGTTATTGTTAGTCCCAGATTATCACATCAACAGTGACACCTTTCATACTAATCCGTAACAATGAAGACGACGGTATATTAAATTGAGATAATAGAGATTTTGACGGCTTGCGGCTGGCTCAGGCGTTGGTTCGTGAACAATAGGATTGTATGCTACAATACATGCGTATATTGACTTAGGTCTTACTATGATATTAAGCATATTCGAGTGTAATAATTCAATGTTTGGATCGATCATATCATGTAATGTATAAAGTCTGCTTAAGTTGACGCGTCATGTTTTTGTTTGATGTTTAATAAGTTTAAGCCTAATATACAATTAATTGCATAATATCCATGATATATTATACCATGTGTTTGATATGGTAATAATTTTGGCAAATTGTTATAACGTAGTTGGTGAAGGTCAGAATATAACAACCCTAAAATAGCGACGCAAAAGGATTTAGATTTGATAAAGACCTTCAGCAAGGATCATAAACTAGGTCGTAGTAATAAAATTATTATATTGCCTTCAGATAGTAAACGACATTAAGAGCCAATATTGATCGTATACAACCATTATAATGCTTTGCTTTTGTCCAAGAGGCATCAAATAGCCTATAAAGTGAGGCCTGTACGACCCCAAGTCTACGCTATAAATCACTTACAAATATTTATTAAATGTGAACGCTAATGTACGTAACATATATGGAATGATAAAAGTTTCTTCTTTCTTCATATTATTTGACGTTAGCTGTTTTTGGTGGGAGTTTAATGGCAAAGTTATTGTAAGATGACACTTCCCTATGTTCCTCTAGTAAGTAAAAACAAACTGTATAATAATACGTGGAATCCCAATAATATATTATAATGTACTGTAATGTACAAAAGAAAATATAAACTTTTTATTGTATTGAATACGAATAGTGAAAAAGTAATACGCCGAATGCATCTCTATTCTTAGGCATCGCGTTTGCTTGATAGATACACTTCATACTTATATTATGCATATAGTCATATTCTTTTTGAAACCACTAAGTGTTTTGCATGGTATTTTGAGAATGTTCATTGTTAAACTAAAGAATAAAATGAAAATGATTAATCAATAGACTTATTTCCATAACTGCTAACAAGCAACAGAATCTATTACTACAAAGGCCCGCGTGTTTAAGCTGAAAGGTTTAGTTCGGCTCCGAATTGATTGGCCTTCCCGAACATCGGACATTCCGACTCCAATGGATCGTCTTAACCGGCCGTCAGACGTGACTGTCCCGGCTTCGGCTGATTTGTTCGATTGAATGGCTAAGCGTTTCTATGCAAATCTTCACTTAGGTTTGACGTCATTCTTTTAAAAGTTCATTCTTCAAACAAAGATAGTGTGGAGCGCCTTTGAAGGGATATGATGAAAGAAGCAATCCTATTCTACTAGTCCTACTTCCTACTAATATTATAAATGTAAAAGTTTGTGGCGATGAGGTGTGTATGTTTGTTACTCTTGCACGCAAAAACTGAAGAACGGGTTTTATAGACACTTTACAAAGGCTCGCTTGTTTAAGCTGAAAGGTTTAGTTCGGCTCCGAATTGATTGGCCTTCCCGAGCATCGGACATTCCGACTCCAATGGATCGTCTTAACCGGCCGTCAGACGTGACTGTCCCGGCTTCGGCTGATTTGTTCGATCCACTGAATGGCTAAGCGTTTCAATGCAAATCTTCACTTAGGTTTGACGTCATCTTTTAAAAGTTCATGCTTCAAACAAAGATAGTATAGAGCGCCTTTGAAGGGATACGATGTAAGAAGCAATCCTATTCTACTAGTCCTACTTACTAATATTAAAAATGGGAAAGTTTGTGGCGATGAGGTGTGTATGTTTATACTCTTGCACGCAAAAACTGATTTTATTGAAACTTTACATTAACATAGACTACAGCTAGTATTTAATCTTTTTATAATTATAATAGAAAAATTCCTTTTAAGTATAATAAGTTGAAACCTTACATAGATGTATATAGGCAAGAAAAATAAGACTTACACGTACAAATGAACAGCCATCAAATGTATAATAAATGAATTTTCATTTTCACGTATCACAATCGTAGTAATTACAAGAGCAGACGCTCATTAACTCCAACTAAAATAATGTTATGGTTCTTACGAGACGTCTCGGTGAAGACAATTTCACAGAAAATGTTTTATTATTGTATGAAGAAACGTATAAGCGATTTGCTGCTCTTTTACTGGGAACTCGTATTTTTAATAAAGCAATTTTACTTTGTATTCTGGATTCAAAATAAGGATGGTTCTGGAAAATCGTTTGCTGAAAGTTTTATTAAAGCTTTTTATTGATTTATTACGGAGCTTTTCTTAAGAAAGGAAATTAAATGTGTAGTAACGTAATCTATTACAATTGCTCATAAATGAAATAAAGATGTAGGTTATTCTATACGACGAATATTGTGATTTTTATCCGTAAACAATTTTATTAACATCTTTTATTTGTGCTGTGGTTTTCACGGTCTAACAGAGTCAGAAAAGAGTCATTGGTAGAAGAGTTTTGAATGGATTCATGGATCCATTTCATTTATTATTATTCTATATATGATTTATTCATCCTACGTACGTACAAATCTGTTTATCCGTCTATGTTGCAAATTATTCATTAGTACAAACGATGCTTATCTTTAACTAAAGAAATTGGAAGATTGTTTTTTGAAAGCGCATGTTAAACTAAAACTAAAATCATATACATAGTATAGTTAAATATAATGAATATTTACCTCATCTTTTCCTTTAACGACGCACATCTGTACGTCACTTTCTGCTGAATACCACACGAGCCTTCTTTGCTCTGTCAGGTCTGTTAGGCTGAGGTTGTACACCACATTTCTGAAACAATAAATATTTGTTTAATTCCAACCAATAGAATTAATATGGAAAACATTGTTTAAAAATACTATCTATACTATAAAATGAATTGGCAATTTGGCACCTACATAAAATTTAACTTTACGGTAGTATTTTCTAAAAAACATAATTTCGGTTGCGTTTAAATTTGTTGATTTCAATTTTTAACTTATACTATTAAAATAATTTTACAATATTTTCGGTGAAATGGATTATTTTAAACATAATCTTTTTTATTATTTGGATACACAACTAAACGCATGTTAAATACAGTATGTAGCTCGTAACTGAAATAACCATGTTATTTATATACCAATTAACATACGACAATTAACTAACAGCATTATTTAGTATTCTAATTCACTGCGTCCCGCATTTCTATCAATCTGAAGAGAAATAGGGGTACAATTCAGAATAAAGAGCTCATAGTATTCGGGGAGCGTTTGTCGCGGTTTCAAACGTCCAACTCTAGAGATTTCGATGCAAGTTGGAACATTCTAGAAACTCGTCTTGTAATCAACGTGTCCGAAGGCGGAGGACCATAATTAGAAGCTAATTAGTAAATAAGTCAATATTTACCCGTTTATTTTCCAACGTAATATTATCGCTTAGCAACAAATGTTATTTCAAAGATAGGGAAAATGCTCGCTAATAATTCGCTACAAGAAAAGCTTTTTAATTAACCTTATCTCTCGTATTAATCATTTATTTTTATGCCCAATGTTATAAGAAATAATAATAATAAGTAAAAACATTATATTATGATTCCAACGGAACACATGATTTAATAAATATCAATAATTCGCAAAATAAAAAAAAAGCTGTGAATGTATCTTAATAATAATGAATTAGCTTTTTTTATAAATATTAAAAGTGAGAAAATTTATGCTTTGAAGGATTATGAAACTACTGAATCGATTATAAACCGATTCTAGTTAGAGAATTGTTGACTCTATGGAATATCTATGAGTTCGTCCATTATCCTTACTTTTTAAAATCACATAAATGCAGCAACGAGGTGATTATACTTTATATTATTATGCAGAAGAAATAAAGGCATGTTGTGGTGAAGTGCTTCCCAGAGACCCCGGTACGTAACGACTCTCTTACTAAAAGTTACAATGTACAGAATTATAAATGTTCATCACACTTTGGAGGTTTGAACGGCCCAACGGTGACAAAGCATTATTTTTAATAGAAAATACTGCCAGAATTTAAATTTTAAAACCTGTACTGCAAATATTGTATCTGAAAGCATCATAGCCTAAATAATGATAAGTATAAATTTGGGTATAAGTTGGCATAAATTTAAAACAACGAAGTAAAATTCGTTATTAATGCTTATACTATAATGTGAATTAATAAATAGGTCGCCTTATCGATAAAGGCTTAGTCATCAATAATTTAGCGTTATACGATATTTATACACGATAATCCTCCAGCCATTAAATGCCGCAAGTCTATAATTTATTAAAACAGAGCATGTCTGCGTCATGACATAATTGCCAAAGGACGCCCCTTAATTAAGATATTTGGGACGAAATTTCATAAAGAAATTATGGCGTAAACTTTCTAAATTATAACAATGCCGATGGCCGGTGACTACATAATGTATTTGAGGTTTAACAGACATACTCGGGCTTCGAATGTAAATTGATAATTGAACTCAACTTCACTTAACTTTAATCGGAGTTTCATGTTTTTATTGCGCCGTTTCTTTCGAGAAATTAATTTTACGATTTATCTTTGCAGACGATGTTAAGACATTCAAGTTGTCTGGTTACTCTGTTAATATAGTTGGATTTGATGCAGTCTGCTTAAAAATAGACTAAGAACTAGAATATTATAAAGTATATTATATGCAATTGAAGAAGAGTAAACGGGAATATCTTTATAGTTTATGTTAACGACTTAGCTACAGTTGTTGATATAAAACGCTATTTCAATGATGACAATGTCTGTCTGTTTTTTGAATGGTATGTCATTTCGTTTTTCATATAGTGCTGTGGTGTGTAAAAATTAAATCACATCATTTATTTTATAACTCAAATATATTTGTTGCATCGTTGTATTATGTGCGTGCTATTAAATGCTTACGCGTGTTTTATGAAATATCTGTGGGTATTATAAGCTAGGGTTATAGGTATTATTTTTATTCCTTCTTCTCGTTATGAAGTCTTTCTATTCATAATCTGTTAACCCATAATGTGAGGCGTTAAACTTAAACCCAAGACATTAGTTTGCGCACGTTAATTATTCGATACGGTCGTGGTTTTAATCAGAAAAGTTTTCGTAAAGTTGAGCACACTCGTAGCCAAAAGTGGCCCTGAGTGGGCTGCGGTCCCAGTACGTATAAGTTGCATTTCTGCATAGTTCGTAATATGCAGTAATTACTTATGCATGCAAGATATGTCCCGACATGTATATAAAGTAAATATTCAAATAGTTTTCGTACCTGTCTTCTGGATGTTGTGGATTTTATGGGAAGGTTTAGACATTGGTATTCAACGTATGTGAAATAGAATCCCGTGTGTAACAATAATATTGCGTACAATTTTTATTTCTTGTATATTTATTTAAGGAAACAACAAATTTATTATTTTGTGCGAAATTAAAATTACCAATGACACTTTGTCAAAGCCTTTGTATTTTTATCCTATTGTTTTTTCTATTTGTATTTAATCGGCGTCCAATGAAGTATTTTTCATTAATTTTATTTATTCATTCAAAGTGCTTTTTCACCTTGAACTACCGACTTATTAGATAAATAACATGAACATTTTGTGAGCTTGTAACACAGTGATTTCTTTTTTATATGCATCAGGGTAGTCGAGAAGAATTGCGTAGTCTATACACACAGTTGTATGCGTGCAATCTACTTCCTTCCCGATTCAAGGGGCCCATACAAAAGAAGCACAGCCTGTAATTTGGTGTATGGGGGAGCCAATTTGTGGATTTCGGACCCTATCCATATTTTATACGATAACCGTTTTTTGCTAACGAAGTGGGATGAGCCTATCAATTCACTAATGCCACTGACAGTGAGGAATAATCTTGTTATTGCTTTGATGCAATCGATGTAATGTTTGATCGTTATGTGTTATTATAGACTATAGAAGCATAGAACGTGTTTAGGTAAAGACGATCACGGCTGTATATAGTAAAGGATCCCTTCATTGGATCCTTGAGTTTTGATCTTCACAGTACTGTAATTAAGAAAAAGAACTGAATTCAATTGAGTTTGGATCTGAAATATCACTAGAGGAAATTCAATAGTGGAGCGATGATATTTTAGCCATTAATGTCTATGTCATATATACTCAATGGATGATGACAATGAATTTTGAGGTATAATTTTCTCCCGCAACAGTGACACTTAATTAACATAATATATTATATTATAAGTTTTTCAAAAAGTTAATAGCTCATAACAAGGATAAAAAACAAAACGGAAATAACTGCAGGAAACTTAACAAATAAAAAGGGACAGAATTAAAACCATATAATGCACCGTAACAGTGCTTCAAGCCAATTATAAAAGAAAACAACATAAAAATATAACCTTGTTTACGGATCTTTTATTGTTCAAGCTATCAAGCCGGTACAGAACTACCTTGGGATTACCCGCTTCTATAAAACGCAGTAAAACAGGCAGAACAGGGGAAGACAACAATGTCGAAAGAATAAATTATTACTCTTACAGCTAAACAATGTGACTTTATCTCGGTACGATCCCCCTTCGATGTGTTTTCGTTTGTAATCAGCACTACCCCAGTGGTGAGCGTCTAATTTGATACAATTCATTGCTATAATTTGTTGAATGTAGTTTTATAAAGACGTGGTACAAATCGAGACGCCTTAAAAAATTTTTGAACAGTCCTTTTTTGTCCTAAAAAATACCAAAGAATGACGCCGTATTTTAAAATCTAACAAATAGTAAGTATTTTTATATAAATGAAGACTGCATTTATTAAAAGCAAAAATATGTTGCGCCATAAAACAATCCGAATTTTCGTATTTTAAAATAAAACTGCAGAACAAGAGTATAGCAATATTATAACAACATACAATACATTTTCAGGTCAACGACACTCAAAACATATTTTATTTAACCGCATCTGCATTTTAGCGCAGTCGAAGAATATGAATTTCAGCAGTAACCGACAAAAACCGGCTCTGCAATTTATTTGCATGCACTCGACACTGTTTCGATATTGGAAAACTTTACGAGCCCGTTTAGAACAATATCAATAGAACATTGGAGTAAGAGGGTTGCTAGCTGCGAAAAATCCGGATATCCGTTTCTTTTGTTTAGTGACCTCTTCACCAGCTAATAATAGTGAGATTGATTTTGTTAGAAAGTTATATTTTATTCGACACACAGTTTGACTTAAATAAAGGGTAATAAAAGAAAAAAAAATATCACGAATAATTAGAACATGTACGTACATTTTGTAAAAATGCTTTTCTTATTGATAAAAGTTTCATTTGAAATGACATATATTTTTTTTTTCCAATTCAAGTTATTTAAAAAAACAATTTAAAATATCACGTACGTCGTACTTTGAAAAACTTTTATGTGAGAAATTGTAAGTCGCATACACGCATTTATTATATAAACGCTTACGCTACAATTTCGAAATAGTAGCTATCGTCTGTCTGGGAAATTTAACGGTTTGTAATTTTAGTTTTTGGCAACCCTAGCACGTATGCACGGCATGCACCAGGTTCAGATGCAAGCCAGATACAAATATATTTGAATCGTGACTTCATTTATATTGAATATTTATATGTAGTCGGTAAATGGAAAATTTAATAGCGAAAAGATTAAGCCTGTCTAGACTTTGTTAAGTTGTGTTGATTATTTTTTTTAAAATGTACCGAAAAACATACAGTTTATTTTATCTATTAAGGTTGCTGCTTTTTAATAAGTTAGACTATAATATTTTAGAGATTATAGCTTTTCCCTTATGAACACGTAGCTATAAGAATAAATATTATGCTTAATTTTTCAGCATAGTTAACTCATTATATATTAAAACATTTTTGCAATTTGTATCTATGATATAAAGAAGCTATTGCCCTAAAAATTATATTGCTTAAAATACTGTTAAACTTTTTAAAAGCACGTGGATAACATGCCATCCGCCATCTTGCGTGTTTTCGCGGTAATAACATTGGTAAAGTTGTTCACAACGGCCAAAGGAAACGCGCGCGGAAGATTTATTGCAATTGTTACCAACTATATTCGTCTGTTATTTCATTCGATTTATCATGTTCGATTATTTTTCAACTTTATATAAATACTTCGACGTAGAATACTAATTTTAATCATTAGATTATAGCTAGTAATTGATTTGTATTTTTATATTTTTTTTTATGTTTTGTGTCATGGTGACGTAAGATGGAGGTAAGATGATTTAAAAAGTGTGGGTAGAAATAGTGGGTTCAGTATAGGCAGGTTTCTTTGTAAAAGTGCGTGCGATTATATTTTTATATTCTAAAACTATATTCAAAGGGATTTCAATAATCCTCTGCAGTGTTCTAGAACAATTCTAGTGTGCGTCGATTATATAAAAGTTTCGTTATAATATAATTAATTTGAGACGTTCAAGAATCTTTTATGATACTCATGGAAAATTCTTTTAAAAGAAGTACGCCTTTCCTTGCCGTACAATTAAAATTCATGGCGGTCCCATTAAAACCCTTATAAAAACCAATTTACTTTTATTGTATAGTCAAACCTTACTTTGATTTATGACTTTGGTTTGATTTAGGGAATATTAATTGTTTTATTTCTTAATCAAAAACGTCTTTCAACGATATTATTTTTTAAACGTCTTCCTAAAATTGTCAATTAAATAAATATGTCAATTATTTTTTAATAGTAAGAATATTATATACTACACAATTATCACAAATTTTATAAAGTTTCTAACTTTCAACAATGTTTAATTGCAGATATAAAATGCTTCTATAGCATTCAGAAATAGCTGGCTACGACCAAAAATACTTAAGTAACCCACCCTTTTACTTACTACATACTTTATTTCTATTTTTTTATACAATAAATATGTATTTCTTATTATTTGAACGTAAAAGCCTTCTAAATAACCTAAGTATAGATTTAATTAAAGTAATTACCCTGTATATTATTACATAAGTATAGTGAAACAAAACGTTGCGTGATGGCTATTTCGAAATTAACATAATGACAAAACTATACGGGATTACTGAAACAAAGAAAATCGTTCGTAATCGTTTTTAGTAATCGTTACTTTTAAAAGGGTCGCTAATAACTTTCCAGAAATATATAATGTCAATGATATTTTCTAGAGAAAATAGGTTTTTTTGTTTTTTGTATTTTTTTCATAATACTGATATTGATAACTGTTCATAATTTAAGAGACAGGGAAAAATATAGTAATCATTAACTGTACGTGTAAATCGCCTTCTATCTAAAGATTATTATCTGCACCTTTTGATTGAAAATCGAAGGAGTGCTTGTATTAATGTATATTTATATAATTTTATTTATGTAGAATCTAGACCAAGAGGCGATTGCTAGACATAGTTATTTTATTTGACGTTTCGGCTTTTGTATAATACACAATTAAAAGTAAGTGAAATTACGACATACATGATTTAACATATATTATTATGAAAAAGACTCGGAAAAGTCTATAGAATCTAGTTGAATCTATATCACATCCGAAATGTGTACCTATGAAAAATATTTTAATTTTTAATATTCATGCTAGATTATTGCTAATTTTCACAAACAAAAAGTTAAGACCAAAGCAAAGATTCGTAACTTAGCCCTCTAAGGTGGCCTCACACACTTAGGAGTTAACTGATCCCCAAACTACTTTATTTGTTCAGGCCACAACAAATAAGCACTCCGAATAAAGTTCCGTGCGGGGTTCTGCAACTTGTATTGTTTAATCAAAAGAGCGGTTAGGCTGTTTGTTCTGGCAGAGCTCTTTTCATGTCCAAATTGCTCTTGTATGAGATTTATTGTTAAATTATTTTGGTCATTTGACAACGCCATCTAGGCATAAACTAGGCAAAGCTTGTACTATGGGAAAGGGGTAACAGATAGGCACACTTAAATTTGTATTGTGAGTACATACATACAACCTATAAACAAATTAACACTCGAATAGTCGAAAATTATAATGTTCATCATACAACAATTTTCTACTCGTGGGAATCGTACCCATACCCTCTGGTGCAATAGATACTACACAATACAACAACTTCCCAAAATTAAGACTCTCCTTATCCCCTCCCCTTCCTTCAAGTTGTAGATGCTTGTGGGCTACGCTCAGTCACTTATAAATTTTTCTTAAAATAAATTTTTAATAGTCATCTGTATAGAATAAATAGAACTTAAACTAAGGAGTGTCGTAGGTTAGTCTTAAGGTGGGTAGAAAATAGTTTATTATGAGCAAGAATGACGTGAATAGGAAAGAGAGAGTAGGAAAAGTTTAACTTATTACTCTGTAATTCTACTTTATCTATACATATAATAAAACAGTAACCGAACCATTTCTGTACATTGAATATTTTTCAAAAAGAGTAATTGGTATGCAATATATATGTTCTATAGATACCAAAACCATGGTTAAA
>LQNK01000470.1:156057-171586 GCA_001586405.1 Phoebis sennae | reverse complement strand
TAGACACGCGCATATATCACTGGTCCTGCGATCGTAATTTTTTTAAACTTTAGTTGTGCTCCTCTAAAAATACAGAAATTAGTAGCCCACGCGTGCGAAGCCGCGGGCGGAAAGCTAGTTCTTCACTAAACTAATAACATACAAGAAAACGAAATTAATAAGTTGAAAATTATAAAAATATTGCTTTTGAAACAACGTAGAAAATTAACGTGATTCGCGTTCCTTAAAAGACCACTTAGGGACTGAAAATTGTAAAAATGAAAACGCCGATGACAAATCGCAGTCGTTATTTCTGTTTTGTTTTGGTTTGTATTGAGCTTCGTGGGCCAAAATTTTTCTTTATTTGACAGGGAGATAAGCTTCATAGCTGTAAATGATTAATTCGTAATTACTGTTCGGAAGAAGTCTTACTAAAAGTAAGGGTGATGGGTAGGTGGAAAGAAACAGAGATCAGTACAAAATAGTGAAGATCCACAGGAATAATAATCAAAAAACACAACACTACATGCCCAAACAAATCAGATAAATAAATCCACTAATTGATTGCACTTAAACACGACAATGTGGTAAGAAGCAAAGGCTACAATAATTCAGCCAGTAAGAGTGATGGCAAGTGAACAAAGTTAGTATAATACATACAAGGCTTCACAGAAATGACCTACAAAAACTATTACAATGAATACAGAAACAAAACACATAACTAAACGTTATATATCTATAAAAATCTGGGAAGAAAATTCACAAACTGTTTGCATTGAAATAGAATAATGAGGGAAGAAAAA
This sequence comes from Phoebis sennae, assembly GCA_001586405.1. Taxonomy (NCBI): domain Eukaryota; kingdom Metazoa; phylum Arthropoda; class Insecta; order Lepidoptera; family Pieridae; genus Phoebis; species Phoebis sennae. The sequence goes on along the minus strand of LQNK01000470.1, from coordinate 170,804 downwards.
AGCCGCCAATTATTCAAGAAGAGCAGCAAATAAACAGAAATCATTACAAACTATCGATTACATAATAAAAATACAACACTACATGCCCAAACAAATCAGACAAATGAATCCACTAACTGATTGCACTCAACCACGATAATGTGGTGAGAAACAAAGGCTCCAATAATTCAGGCAGTAAGAGTGATGGGTGGGCAAATAAACCAGCACAAAACAGCAAAGTCCCCTAGAAATAACAATGAAAATCTTATAGTACATGCTTTTCCAGGCAAAAAGGCGCCAATTATCCAAGCAATAAGAGCATCAAATGAACAGGAATCAGTATAAACTATCAAGGCCTTTTGGAATAAGTATCAAAAATACACTACACACCCAACAAATCAGGCGCCAAATTCAAGAAGAGCAGCAAATGAACAGAAATCATTACAAACTATCGATTATATAATAAAAATACAACACTACATACCCAAACAAATCAGATAAATAAATCCACTAACTGATTGCACTAAACCACGATAATGTGGTGAGAAACAAAGGCTCCAATAATTCAGGCAGTAAGAGTGATGGGTGGGCAAATGAACAGAAATCAGTACAAAACAGCCAAGTCCCACGGGAGTGCTCCTCGTGATTGATGCGATGATTACCTTAATTCCTTTTTTACCACGAACCGCATTAAGATTTTCGTACATGTTAAACAGTTATGTGTTACGTAAATGATGTATGTAGTGGTCTATCGCGTGTGAATTCATCACATTTTTTTATGAATGTGAATGACGATTCTTTCTTGATCAAATTTTTTGTTGGTTTAAAGTCACTTAAGATATAACATTTTTATTATATTGATATAAATTGAAGGCGAACTTTTTTAAAACGTTAGAACAAATATCAGCTGGGTCTATAGATCAATTATTTATTATGAGGTAAGGTATCCCATCGTCTATCTGGATACAAACATTCATCAAAATTAATTCAGTACTTGCGTCGTGATGTCATACAAACATCCAAACTTTACATTTATTATATCAGTAGGATGTGGTATCAACTAGTATTGTTAAGTCGCGTATCAAATTTGTATATGAATTTAATTAATAAGAGTTGGTAAAGTTCACAGCGGCGCGGGGATGTGGGGTGCGTTACCCGAAGTTATGTACTAATATGATAAGCAGTTTTGTTAATCTAAATTCTTCTTTACAATTTTAATACGCTTTTATATGAGCCTGAGTTTGGTTATACAGGGGATTGACGAGATAAGGAAATTTGCGTTAGATTAATTATTCTTAAATTTGCTTACCTGTGACGAAAATGTGTCGTGCATATTAATTGTCCAAATTCAGTTTAATGTTTATTTCTTGCCAACTTCATCAAATTCGGAATCTAATAATCTGTATATGAATTTTTTTCAAAATCAGTTCAGTGATTGTTTCGTGATTGTCCCACAAACATCAAAAAATCTGCACACACTAATATCCAGACTTTCATATTTGTAATATAAGTAGCATACATTTTGGTAATGATCAAAATTACGTTTGCAATGATCACTGATTGCATCAAAAATATATTTTTAAACAACAAGAAATAACGAGCAAATAATCTCCTTTTTATTATTCACAATCCGACTAAAAAGTTGCGTTTACAGCGATTCCGTTTTATTAGTAACAAATTGTTGATTCAGGTTTCGTGCGACGCGTCGTAAAAAAGAATCGTCCTGAATGAACGAAATTAAGGCAAGCCGTACATACGTTTGTAATTTTCAATTACTGGACAGAAACTTCGTTGTCTAGTTTTGTACATTTTACATTGCTGAATTTAATTTAAACTGGGCGTGGTATATTTCATTTTTATTCTGTTACGGGTCGTTCGTGCGATCTATTATTTTATGGTGTTTTGTCTGGTTACGAGAGGTTTAAGTTGGGTGTAATTTTTATCTAAAATGTAATGAAAAGGGTTTATTAAATTCAAAGGATTTTATCTTTTATTACCTTTGAGGGTTCCACTAAACAGTTGCAATATAGTTTATTTAATAGAAAAGATACTTTTTTAAATTATATATTAACATATAGCTAAGCTGTTGCCCTTTTTTTTAAAATCGAACTACAAATTCCTGAGATAAGCACGATTAAATAAACAAACTCTTTATAATGTTAAGTGTTTTGTATTGAAATAGTCACATGGGTGATAGCATAAATCTTTAAATTGAGCAATGTATTTTAAAACTGTTTTTACATAAAATAAGATTAAAGCACTCAATATTTAATCAAAATGAACAATTTTAGAATATATGCATTGAATTCCCGAGCCTGCAGCGTTGCAACTTCGCTACCCGCAAACCGAATCAAAGTATTCCCACCAAACTTTACCTACAAAGCTTTGTACACATTTGTTATCATCGTATACTGTGTTAATTTAGTTAAAAGGGCACAAAAGACCCTGCAGAATAACATTACGTGGGGCTACGACACGAATACCATCGCGGAGCTGACGAGTGACGAAATTACTTGAATGTCGAGGTTTAGGTATCCGCTTGAGTGGGTTCGGCTAATTGAATTGTGGAAAAATATCCAGTGTACGTTTCTGGTATGATAATTCAAGTTTTGAAGGGGTAAACCGTATGACACATGTCTTATAGTGTACGTGAGTCTTATGAATCTTGAACGATCTTGTACGCTGGGAATTAAAATCTAGAAAGAGTTTTAGTGAAGGCTATATATACCTCATTAAAAAAGAATGTCCGAATTAAAAAGATGATCTTATTTATAATTACAATTTAAATATATTTTCTTCTATCATCTTCTATAATCTAAGATCATCTTTTTAATTCGGACTTGTAAGGACTGCAACCGTCTTCCATGCTCCATCTTTTCTAGTAATTAAAGTTTGGAGATGTTTAAAGCAAATGTGAATAGGCTTTTACTAGGCAAGCATTATGACATAGGTATCCACTAAGACAAGATTTTGATTAAATCCTTCGGGAACGGGAAAACACATATTCGCGTGTGAAACCACGGGGCACAGCTAGTAATGTATAAAATTCGAATTTCGCAGGATGTTTTCTACAAAAAACGTACCAGTATTAAATAAGACAGGGAATTTGTTTTATACTATTAAGTGAAAAAAAAATCCACGAAATCCATATTTTATCTGATTCAGTATATTTGTTTTCGAACCCAAACAAATGTAATAAACTACGCCTGTAGTACCACACTGTAATACGATATATTCTCCACGTATGATCTCATCAGATTTTATATCCCCCGGGATTCAGGATTTTAATCTTATCTTTAGCCCGATAATAATAAGATAGAAGGAAAGTTTCGAGATATCAAAGAGTTCTCGAAGTTATTAGAGAAGCCCAATTAGTTTGAATTCATGTAAGTTCTTAATTTGAAATTGATAGGTGATCAAAAACACCGCTGTTTATTAATTAACAACCTATTATAGTTTTGACTAATGAGTTAGCGACCCATTCTTCTAAGTTCTACATGAATTAATTGAAAATATTAAGAACCATAGTAATTTCTAAGTGTGTGTGTGTGTAAATGAATACTTGGTAGAATGTGTTGTCACCTTTTTAAATAATCAGCATATTTTATCAAAGATTAGAATTTTACCTATGAATGAATACCCTATTTGGAATAAATACAAATACACTTAATATAATGTACAGTTTCAAGAAAATATTTTCGAGTAATTAAGACATATATTTTTATATAAATTGAAGCGTGGCGTACAATATAACATAGTCTTAGAACTTCTTAATTTTTTACATCAATCAAAACTCAGATTGATATTATCGATATTACAACTAAAATACACTTTCCTACGAATATTTGTGAAAAGAAAAACGAACGAAACATCGTCATTGTCGTTACGTAAAACAACGAAAAATTCTCAAAAGGTGTACGGGAAATTTTAAAAAATTTAAACGTAAAAGTTGGAAGCGTATTTGAATGGCAACAAGTCCTTCAGCTTAGTAGATAAAAAGTTAGAAAAAAACAAAAAACAACCACAATTCCGCATAAGCTTTGACCTATATTTGGAGTTTTTACAAGCATGCGGTTTCTTGATAGTTTGTTGTGTGATGCGAGGTCTATTTTAAACTAATTAAACTCGACGTAGTCTGGTTTTATTGCATTTTATTTGTTGCTCTGTTGCTTTATGAACTGTACAGTTGTAGGAAACGGAGTTAAACATGTAGTATTACAAGTTAATTTTGTTATGTTAGTTGTGAAAATTATGTGTTACATGAAAGTAAAATTCTTTTACGATTATTAACAAAATTCTAAGATCGTTATGGGTAAGTAGTATTATGAGAATATTTTCAAAAGTAGCAATGCTTACACGTATTCATTAAGTTACAAAATATTAATAGTTCATACACCTTAATAATAATATTAAGAAAATAAAAGCCAATTTATTTTAAAATTCTAAAAAAATTACGATGCCAAAAATTATTTTTAATACTCCGATTTTATTTACTCGTAGCAACGTAGCACTTTTCGTAGAACTACGTAGGAAAGGCTTGCTTTCATTTTTAAGTAAAAATATTTGATGTTTACTTTAAGATGTTTTAAAAGGAAAAGGACCTTTTCCTTTAATTTATACAATTTAGTATTAAATAAATAAGAGTGTTTTTAATTTTATTTGATATAAGATATAATGTGCCATTATGTAGTACATTCTGCCCGCGGCGTTGCTCACATTAAATTGGAATATAAGGCGTACTATGATCAAATCTAGTTAAGAGCCTATCTGTGTACGAAATTTTATCCAAATTCGTTTAATGGCTGCGGCGTGAGTCACAAACAGATATCCAAACTTTTATATTTATATTATAAGTAGGAAGTAAGATGATGTTAGAGCAAGTCTTGGTTTTGACTTTAGTTTTTCATCTAGTTAGATATTTTAAACAGTAATTTCAAGATTTAGATTTCTTTTTTATAAATATTGCCAGGATCGTATCGTCGAAACAAGTTTTTAAAGTGGGAATAACTTCGCAAAAAATGTATTTCTTATTCAGACTTTCATCATTAAAAAACAGATTTTCGGAAAACAAAGCTACCCGACTCGGAAAAACATAAAGCATACAAAAAAAGTATTGTTTTAACGAATTACATAGCGTAACTACTCGTAATGCAACAACGAGACCTTTGTTGCAGAATATTTCAATATTTAAGTTTATAGTCATTATTTACCGAGTAGGCTGCAATTAGCAAGACAAACAAACAGAATAACTGTTTGAATTTGGAATGCATTTTACGTCATTGAGAACAAAGAAATATATTTGTTATGTAACAAAGAGCGGTGCGGGCTTAGCAGATGTGTCGTGTTCTGTGGGTAGGGATGGGCCTATCTTTTTGCACGTATCGATGTCGATAACATCATCTTCGGTCAACATCTTTTTTTAATAGTAAAAAAAACAGTCAAAACTCAGTACTACTCTATGTGTTTAGAATTGTTTAATCTAAACAGATGTACATGTTCATTATTCAATGTTTTGTAACAGTAAGGGCGTATACATAAGCGTAGGCGTATACAACTTATTTTATAGTAGTCCATGCCACAAAATTTAACAGAGGGTAAGTTACAATATCATAGACAACAGACAAGTGGCGCTACTTTAGTTTATGATAATTTTAATAACTAATAACAATTATAATAACTACCTTTACGCCTACTCATTCTTTACCTATTATTCATTCTAAAGTATGAATAATAGGTAAAGAATTTAAAAAAATTGTAAAATTTTCAAGACTTGACATTTCATTAACATTAAAAAATATTACTAACGATACTTTCTGCTCTGTCAAATCTGTCATTTAAAGATAAATAGTAAAAAAAACTAAATATTACAAATCGAAATAATTTTTATTACGTCCAGTATTATCAAATCACCCTAAAATCCCAATAAAATTTATTCAACACCCTTCATCGGCGAAATAAAAACATCGTTCATAAAACTCAAATAAACTTTTATTAGTGTTTAACTTCAGCTCCATATTAGGGTACTTAAGTATCGTGAATGTAGTTTATTTTGTCATTAAAAAGTATCGATAAAGCGACCCCAACACGTTATAAAGTGTAGGCCGGGGGGAGCTTAAGTCTCGCCTCCATCCGAACCAAAAATCTTTATAAATGCAAAAGAGAGGCTCTATTCGGCTGTGTGTTAGAGAGGGATAGAGGAGGTGCAATGGGTTAGCAGATACCGCTTCAGACGCTGCGGTTAAGGGTGCCCTAACTTTACGAATTGAAGTGGAGTTGGAAAAACAAATAGCTAAGTATTTCATTTGAATGTATAACTTGGCATCTTTGAAGCAAAGGTGTCTACGGAACTTCGATTTAAATCCAAATAAACTACAAACATCGGTTCGGTTTACATGTGTTTCGGTTCGTCTTTAATTTTATTTGGTAAATAAGTGCTTACTTTATTTGCGTATGGCATGGTTACGTTCAAGTTTAGTACTACCGACGTTATTAATATTTTCTTGGTATTTCTTTGCAAGATGTTGTTCACTATTTTTAACATGAGTAGCAATATATAACTATACTAAGCCCGTATGTTTGTTTAAGTATTTTCTTTATTAAATTTGAAAAAAAAATATCATTATTATACAAAATTATAAATGCGAAAGTAACTCTGCCTGTACGTATTTTTCTTCGTCACGCCTAAACAATTGAACCGATCCGGATGAAATTTTGTACCAATATAGTTTGGAACTCGATATAGGACATCTCGAGAGAAAAAAGATGGTTGATATCACGGGGCACATATAGTATACACATAAATTTTACTTTAACTATTTTCATCACTTAGCTAAACAGTGGTGTATGCAACTAATAATTGTAAACATTTTAATAAATAAATTATATTGTATAAAGTTTAGCAAATAGCAAAAAAATAACAAATATACATACATACGTCTATAACGTTATGAAAACTTAACTTGCGATGATTTTCAAACAGAGAAAGGTGCGAAGTCTAACAATGAGATTGGACATCTAGAATTTGAAGTGGGTACTTGAATCTCGGCTAGACGGAAGATAAAGACTGAGTTTGGACATTCAGACAAAAAGCCAAATGGAGTCTGCATCTTAGATTTTGTCTACAGACTGTTTGCACCAATTTCATATTGTCGTTGGGATAGTAATACAAGTTGATGTTTTTTTGATTTATTACGGAATTTGAATATATTTTAACGTATTAAGAATAAAAATGGAATAAACAAACACTCTCATCCTTATGTAAGTGTTAGATGTACCTTAGTATTTTATGTTCCATTTTTTTCTTTTATTTGACACCATAAATACCTATCAACTAGTTTTTTTTTACTGTAAAAGTCTACATTTGTTATATTATTATTTTATTTAAATGTGTACGTATTTTGGTGTGCGAAATTAAAACGTCTATTGCTATTATTTCATTAGTACACAATGATAGAGGGGGTAGACAGTAGTTATCCATCTGTCAGTTGTGTCATCGACGCGGTAGAGAATGGACGTGCGCCCGTGTCCCGAGCGTAAATAGTATAATTTTACAAACACCTAATCATAATCATATCATGAGCAAAATCAATCAGTACTGCTTGGGTGGTTTATAGAAATTCTAGCATTCTGAAGTCAATATTACTTTTGTTTCTAAAAACAGGCTACGTTATTAAATATTTATACCTTACCTTGAACCATTAAAATCACAAAACTCATTTCATTTATCTCTTTGTTACAGAATATACTTACATAAACAATCTCTAAATGAAGATACAAAGGAGGAATCGAATGAGATTTATTTTTTTCAATATCAAAATAAAGTGTACAAAGTAGATTGTTTCAGACACTTATAAATATTTTCCCTTTTTATTGTTCATTCTCGAAATGAAATTATTCCATCGTATCTTTTTGTAATCGAGAGTGTTTTAATTTCTTGCTCATTTTTGGAGTCTCTTTATTTCCCGTTGAGGAAAATCGAAACGAAACCTTTAATTATGGGCGCCATAATAAGGACGACAACATGCGTCGGTTTATTGAAGTTTGGAATTTTATTCCATTTATGATGTTGTATAGAAATCGGACGGTTATAAAATCCTTTTGCTACCATTTTTTTATAATTCTGATACCTGCATTTATGCTCTTCATGATTTTGAGAAAACAGAATTGTTGACTAAATTAATTTAAGCTTTAAATAAAGTGTATGTAATTATTTCCTTATTTACATTACCTATTATATATTACATAGACAGTATTTCGGTACTTAACTATATTTTCTTTTGTTTTTATAAAATCATGCTTTTTATCATTCTATGATACAAGACAAGCAAATTAAACAACTTACCTTCCACCAACCAGGAGATAATTTCCGTCTCGTAATAACAGTCTGAAGTAGTCTGTATGTGTTTCATTGCCGAGGAATTTGTGCGTGTCGTCGATCCCTGCAACAAATGGAGCAATGTACGTTAAACATTTTGAAAAAGTTTTAATTATAAGCACACAATAAAAACATCTTAACGTTAAATTTTTTTCGCCTGAGTAAGGATTTTTACGATTAAATAAGTTTTTGATATTAACCGATAATGTAGTTTTCTTAACATTAAATTATTTTTAATCATGGAGTTAATATTCATCCCTTACAAAGGAACATATAAAAAAAATATTTCTTTATTGTATGAAAGTATAGATGTTATGGCGCGTGAAAATCTATTTTTAATCAAAAAGATCCACACAATAACCGTACTGAAGTGTAAAGATAGTACCATAAAAACATTTTTACAACAAATACGTTTTAATAGCGCAGAACAATTATAAAGTTTTAATTGTAAACCTACTTCTCCTAGTTGCGGTTTAACTCAGGTATATGATACCAATTATGTTAAAAGCCACGTAAAAGTTTTCGATTTTATCTCATTAATATACTGTTACGTTATTCTAGGGCGAGGAAAAAATTAGCATTTCCATTACGGAGTCGGTACCAATTTGTATCTTAAGTACGCCATGTTAGCGCTTATATGACTAAATCTAGAATATATTACTGTATTCCTACGGGTTAAGAGGTATAATGCAGTTTTAGGTGTTACGTAAGTTGTTAAGCGAAATGTATACGTTAAAAGGCTTTTTTCACTAGAAGGACTGTAATTTTCGAAGAGTAAGTTTAATTTCAGAATATTTTAGTTTCGTGAGTATTCCTAACTGTATTCAATTTGCCGATATTAGTAAAGGATTTGCAAAAATTGTTATTTACTATCATACGCTCCAAATACATATTAGAAATTAACATTGTCTTAAAAGTGTTGAAGTCTATGGGAAATATATTTATACAATATTATAAAGCTTGTTTATTTCAAAATGCCTATCTCAGGAATTACTTGTCCGGTTTGGAAAAACTTTTTGTGTTAGATAGGCCATTAACCGATGAAAGCGATATAGTATATTATATGCTACGCGAGCGAAGTCGTTCGGAATAGCTTGTGTAAAAATAAATCCACTTTTATTATATTATGTGAGCTCGTTTAACATTATGAAAATGAACGTTAGTTTTAGCGAAATGTAATAATTACGTCAGTCCAATTATCATAATAAGCCAACATTGCCTATCATTCTGTATTATCTAATTAGCGATGTACGAGTAACGTGTAACCTCATTGGTGAATTTACGAATTAAATCTACTAAATGATAATAATTTGTATTAGTATTGGATGATCAATAGGTGAATAGTGAGAGTATGGCGTAGTGAAATGTTATATTATTGAATTAATGAATAACTCCATTGCACACAATAGATAAACAGAGGTGAAAATAAACATATAGTGGCGGCTTTATCACTAAAGAGCGATCTCTTCCAGGATACTAAATGTAAAGACAATTATTTACAATGACGACCCGATTGGCGTAGTGGATACAGCAGTGGATACGGCATTGTCAGTATGTCTATCAGGCAACTAGTTTCTATAAGTTTGCTTAGTTTGGGACTAGATGGCGTTGTGTTAAATGTCGAGGAATATTTATTTATTTATTTTATATTTTACAAAAATTGGTAAATGCAAAGTGCCTTGTTGAGCTAATAAAATACTTTTGGGTGAAGATAAACGTAGTCAATTATTGAAATTTGAAACGAACGTCTGGAAAAGAGAGTCTGTACGATACTTAACGATTTCACGAAATATCGCTCAGGTTGAAAAAAACGATAAATACTGCAGTAAAGTATCTGTAAACGATATGTTTTTACAAAAATTGACAATTCGTACAGTAGGTATATAAAAATCTTGTTGAAATCAAAGTTGAAATGGAAAAAGCATGTTATATTTTAAAATCATGCACCTATTGTATTCATTCGAAAAACAATAACAAAACGAAGTATTTTAAAAGCAAGTTTAATATCTTCTCGTTTACAAGAGATCCAATAGTGCGTGTAAAAGTATTCATAAAACTCAATATCGGAGTATAAAACGGACTTGAAACGTCAAAGTACTACAATATAGACGTGCTGTTAGTATCGGCAATCAATAATCCAGATTAAATATTGAAGTATATTAAAATACTTCTTAAGATTTTTTATTATCTGTAGATGTTGTTGTTTATGGTCGGTTCATATCATATATTGAATTGATTTTAATACTTGAATTCAAATTAAGTCTTGTTATTACGAACGGTTCCATGCCAGACCTTTCTTAGTATTTTTTTTATTTTTAGTATTAATTGTTATAGCGGCAACGAGAATACATAATTTCTGAAAATTTCAGCTATTTAGCTATCTCAGTTTATGGGTTACAGCCTGGTGACAAACAAACAGACAGCAAAGGGTACTGTTTTTAACTTTTAGGCGTGGAACCCTAAAAGTAATAAAGGAAACAATCCTTTGAAAAAATCGATAACATTGTAAAAAGAAAGGTTCACAAATCTATAGTAACTAGAACATTAAATGTAAACTATTGTACATTAACTGGTACCCGTAGTTTAAACAACATTCATAAGAAATTCTTATCAAGATGAAAACTACGTTCTGTATTAAGGTTCCGATTGTGTTCAGCATTCAATAGATTAGATATAACAAAGGTCTTATAATGTCTTCTATAACATTCCGTTCTCCGGCCAGCTATAAGACTTCCTCGAAGTGGGTCAAGGCGTCCATATCGGATAGTTCTGCGGCTTCCAGCGATATCAGTAAACTATCTAACACCCTAACTTACTATGGCATCGTAGATTATACCAGAATGCCTTGTGATATTTGTAAGAACTTCGATGTTATTAAGATATCAAATATATTGTACAATTTCAGTTTTTGGGATACTAATAATGCAATTGATGAGTTTTAAAATATCTAAAAATATTTTGGAATTATTATCAAGAGTCTCTTCAATTTTATGAAATTGAATTTGCAATAATAGTGTGGGTTTTAAGCGTCAGTCTTAAGTGTTTTACGTAAATTATAATGTCATTTACCAGAGTTCTTTTTAATAGATATTTTAAGACATTATAAAATGACAGTAGCTCTAATTGCTATTGACGTCGTTAAGACTATTTCTAGTTTTCTTCTCAAAAAGTATGTCTTGTGAAGAATTAATATGTGCTATGTAATCGTTTTATTTAATTAAAGATTAGTACAAAATTGTTTATTGTAGGTAGTCTACCTACAATAAACAATTTTGTACAACAATAAACAATTGGTATAAAACTCTCCAGACTTAATTTTAATTGATGTTTTCCATCAAGTTTTTCTTCCAATTCGGCTAATTTATCTGAGCTTAGATTTATTTACTTCGTGGAAACACTAAAGTTATTCGTGTTCTGTTTACTTTGTTATAATACTTTGCTTGCTATTGATTTTTAGGTGTTTTTATTGTTGGCCGTATTTTTGCTACTTTATGTTTAGTATATCAATATTATAAAGAGGAAACATTTGTGTTTTGTGAAAAACAACGGGACCGATTTCAAAAATTCTTTCATCAACCTGTATTTTCACTAAGAGATTGGGGAGATTTGCTTACTTTATTTACTTGTAGCATAATAACAAATACAATTTATATGATTATTATAACTCCCTAAAATGAAATGTTTGCCAACAATACATGACTTCATTAACAAAGAGCTATGATAAGGATAGTCTCACTAAAGTTAAAAATGTTTCAACAGAAACATACCCAATATAATGATACTCATATATTTTGAGTTTTTTTTATCGTTATAATAACATATTTTTTCATGTAAATTTTTAATGAATATGGGGTAAGTATCAACAGATACCGGAGATATTCCAGTATTTACACGTACTTTTATTTTTTGGGAAAACAAGCTAAACAAGTACATAATAAGCATACATATTATATGAACTCCATGGAGCAACGGGTAAAAAACTCCCAATCCAATGACGTAGGACCGGGAACTGGGGAGTGATGATAAAGAACAATAAATAATATAATATGATGCGTCATAATAAAGTGGAGCGGCCTCAATCAACCTCAGAGGGGACATTAAAAAATCTAATTAGACGGAATTCATTAGAGTACCGCAGCTGGCGGTGAGCGCGGCTTTATTTTTATACCTACGATATTAAATTTACTGCTGTTTTCATATAAAACAAAAATATACTGGATTCTGGTACTTTTCAATCTGAAAACAATTTTTTAAACAAGTTGATACATTTTGAAGTAATTTTGCAACGTTCAATGTTAACCTTGGAAACATTATTCTGCACGAGATTTTCCGCGTGCCTTCGATGCCGTAGCATAATATTATAAGCTAAAGCCGTTTACCGCTTACTGGTCTATCGAACCAGTAGTTTCCGAGATTAGCGCGTTCTAACAAACAAACTCTTTAGCTTAAAATATACAGATAAAAAGACGTAATATAATTCAACGACTCTTCCTGGCGGGCTTAAAGCTTATTAAATATTTCCAATACAAACGTGTATCAAAGGGGATAAAAGATAATGCGATATATATTTTTTCCAAAACAAATGTAAGTCGAGATGATCGTAGTGGAACGGTATAATCTGTCGGCAAACGAAGTTAAAAACTCGCAGGCGGTCGGGTCCGCGGCTTACAACTTCCAAATCCAGTCCAGATTGATAAGATGGCCGATGCTAAGCTTATCTTTGTAGTTATTTGAAATTGTTTGTTGTCAACGTTCATTGTTACGTATTAGTTCTTTGGGCCGTTCAAGAGATCGACATCGTTTTGATTTTTCCCGCCATATTTCATCATCATTTGAATCAAAAATGTCATTCAATCAAAATTTATAATGGTTTAAGATCTATCATTTACAAATCGTTAAACGTGTAAATTAGGCACATTAATGTTTCTACGAGATGTGAAAAATAATAAAAACAAAAATAACATTATTTTCAAAAAATTCAAATTATTTTTTTTTATAATTTCTGTAAAACAAACAAACGCGAGTATCGATAGTTTATTTTCTTCAATTCAAATGGGACCCATCATTGACGTTATTATAAAAGTCTTTCGCAATACACAGTGTACAACACTGCACTGCATTATTTTGAAGTTTATCTTTTTTTTCACATTTAGCCTTACAATCTTGAAATCCCCACGTGTCCGAATATAAATTACAAAACGTTTTTACAAATCCACTCAAAGTCATTGTATATTCAGAACAGAATACGTGGGTATAACATCATAAACAATCTCTCTTAATAATTCAATTGCAAGAATAAAAGCACGCTCAATGTAATGTAAGCATTTCCTTAGGGAAGTGACTAGGTCACCTACAAAGACTAAGTTGATTTGCGTTATAGCATGCGTCAGTCTACAGCTGTGACAGGTTAATTCTACAAGACTTTGCTTTAAAAATGTTGTGTTTAAGCACTTCATTGAGAATAATGGAAGAGAATATTAGTGGAATCACATAGGATTGTAGAGTAGGTAATTAGTATTAACACAAATGATGTTACCATTTTAAAACTAGTAACAGATAACGCTCTCGTAGCATAGATAAATAACCTATGTTCCTCGTGGATAATGTAGCTTTCGAATGGTGAAAGAATTCATTTGTATAATCGAGTGATATCATAGTACACCACTATGTAGTATCATTAACAATCTCGTTCGATAGTTCAATAACCTCAAGAATAAACAATAAGACTGTGAAGTTCTTTTTTTATAGAAGTGACTGGGTCACCTACAAAAACTAAGTTGATTTGCATTATAGCATGCATCAGTCTACACGCAGTTGCGACAGGTTAATTCTACAAGACTTCACTTGAAAAATTACCCCTTCTTGCAGCTTATACTTTAGTATTCTGTTGCTAAAGTTTTAAGAAGTTGCACCTGTATATGATTTACTAGCTGTTTCGCGCGGCTTCACTCCCGAAACATGCTGTTGTATAGCTCATAGTGCAGCTTATGTCACTCAGTAAAGATGCGGCTTTCTAACTGTGATTTTCTTTAAGTACTTTTTGTGTGAAAACAAACAAACATTCATAAAAAACACAAATGTTTACTCTTTAAAATGCATATAATAGATACTAATGTTTGGTTTATTTAAAGTTCCTATCTGTATAGGTTACATTGATGCAAAATACCAATGTCAACAAGGTAAGGGTAAAAACTGTTAATTACAATTTGCATGATTGACTATTGTTTGCTATTGTGGTACGTTAATAGTTGTCATAGTTTCAATATAATTGCCCTTGCTGCTTCGCTCTCATTCAACTCAACAAGGGAAATAAATTGTATTGAACATATTTCAGGCAAATTTTAAATGTAACTGTAATTTGTAGAAAAGGTTTTATACAATGTTATGATGTTTA
>LQNK01000470.1:145969-156046 GCA_001586405.1 Phoebis sennae | reverse complement strand
CCAACTCCGAAATGTTTTAATACATAGTTTTATTTATTCCCTTTCGTGATGTTCCGATTGGAAAATACGCGTGTCATTCAAACAAACACCACCATGATATCTTTGTTTATTCAGTAACTGTTAAAATTTATGAAACATTTTCACTCGTACATTTTAGTAGTTTTATAAATAAACACTTTTTGTTGAATGTAATTAGGCTTTGTTCGGCGAATTATGTGTTTTCCGTTCTTTCTGCATGCTATTTTTGTTGTGTAGTATAATATTCCTAGTACACTTTTCAAAGTGTAATTACTTTAGACTTTACACTATATTAAACTATAATAATTGGTATATAAACATTTGCTTTTTATCATCTGATTACAGCATTTATTCTCTTTATTATTTCTCTTTAGGAGTCAAATATTTATAGAATAAGCTTTGCGTGTTACTTATAAATTGTTATACTAATATTATAAAGCGAAGAAGTTTGTTTGTTTAAAGGTGCTAATCCTCAAACCTATCGAATTGATTTGAACAATTCTTTAGGATCGGTAGGTTCATGAGAAAAGTGAAGGTGAAACTGCGAATCACAGCTAGCCATACGGGTAAAATGATAGGATATTTTTTTATCGATCTATAGACATCAAATTACAGTCAAGCCTAGCCACGGATAAATAAAATATTGCATTCATCAAGCATATATTTAAATTGTGTTTCTTAGCTTTACTCCAACTTATTAAAGTTAAGTAAATAACCGTACACGTGGAAAGATCTAACTCTTTTCAACCATTGTTACATACTTGATTCGCTATTATAATTTTCACGTGTCACCATGACATTACACGTAAGACCGTGGGCATTGTCACGAGATTTTGTCCCCGTTACCTTAGCTCGTTAACTCTAATGGTCACACCCATTCACAGTTCAACGACTCTCGTATCTTATCACCCTACACAATACAAGGAAAAATTTGCTGCCTCCCCGAAATTTTACTATTGTTATGCTCTTTACAGATTCTGAACGTGACTGGGCCAATTTTCTGGTTTCAATGAGGCACGTCTTTGTGTGACATATGGGTAACGATCATTTTGCAAAAACGTAAATGATATAATGTTTTTTATTAAAGGTTTATGTACGTGTATTTCTATTACGTGGAACATGGAAATCTTCTATAGAAAAATCCAAGGGGTTGTACAATAGGAAAATTCCGAAAATTAGTTTTCTATGAAATTCTATACACCTTCCTTTCCCAGAAAATTGTTTCAAACGATGTATTATTAGAGTCACGCATTAATTCATGCATACAATATTTAGCTTTGAGGTATAGTAAATTTCGATACAGTCAATTCAAATTTCGTTATTAATTTGATCAAAACCACGATCTAAATATTCGATCATAAATATTATACGGAAGTTGGTGAAAACAACCAACTTAAATTAAGCCATAGTAATTTCAGCTAAATTGCATTTCATTCAAACTTTAAATATAAATATGGATAAAAAGTGTATATCTAAGCTTTTCCCAACGTAAATAGGGAGCTGAAGGAAAGTAGGGTAGTCGATAAACGCAGCCCCTTTGAACATAAATTAATCCTTAAATATATTGAAAGCAGCTCACAAAAGGAGCATCGGCTAAGAAATTCTGATAAAATTATGAAAACAGATCACTTGAATATAAATAGCTTGTATTTTACAAGGTTTAACGAGTTGATACTCTCGACGTGATGCGATGTCAAGTGGCCTTTGTGTGGATCCATTGTTGTATGGATCGGGGTTTTTACTAATCATCGATATTACTGCGTCATTTCTTATAAATCAAATATATTTTTTAGATGATAATTTTTAGGCAGGAAAATTTATAGCAGTGATATTATCTGTGTTGTAATTTGAAATTGTTGTTTAATTCGTTTTAATCTATTTACCTTTTTCGTCTAAGTGGAATAAAAAATAAGTCAATGATTTCTGCGTCTTTGGATAATTTTTAACATGAAAAAGGAAAAGTTCCCGTTTACTGATTGAATTTATATTTTGTTATAATGAGTTTAGATAAATATTAATATTATGATAGTGTTATACTAACTAATTCATTAATACAATGTACTTACTAATTTAAAAGGAAATAATAATCAAGATGTTCCAAATATTGGTACCAACGTAAGCATATAAAGCTTTTTGTGATATTCCTTTTACGAATATATCATGATCCTGGCTGGGTCGTTAGTACCCGAGCAAATTTTTACATTTTCACCACGTAACTTTTGGTAATACCTGAAATAGAACCTAAAAGCTTTGACAGGCACTTAAAGTAGAGCTTCTTAAACCGTAAAACGCGAATGTAGCCGGATTATGCAAGTAAGTAAGGTGGCACTGATTTAATTTCCTGTGCACCACTGCACCGCGGCTACCCTTTTAAGTGGTTATATTGTTGAATCTTATATCAGGATTTTCACTTACTTTCAGAATATTTTTGTTGTAGCTGAGATCTTCAATTTTGCAAGGTTGGTAAAAATAATGCAGGCTGTACCAAAACAGTTTATTCTGTAAACTGCCGTATTTCGTATTTAAACTTTGAAGAAATATGTTTCTCTTTGTTCTGTTTCAATCCAAAACTGCCCAAAGATCTTTTAGATTTTCACATTATTACTATAACATGGAATAGATTTGTTTATATAAAAAAAACGAATTCAATACTCTATTGAACCTAAATTACCTTCAAAGAAATTCTACACTTCGTAAAATACTCATTATTACACACTTTCGTTATTCAAAATTTACATTGATTACACAAAGGAAAATGTTGATATCGTAATACAACCTTTTCCGTCATTTCTAAAGCAAATACATATCTACTGTTTAACGGAAGACCAAATGGTTGGTATTGGACAGATATGGATGCTTCCCCGACCAGGCCATCGAGAACCGTCGATTAATCTTACCTACACTACAACCATTGTTCGCTTTCCAATACTATTATAGATTCTGCTAAATGGCAAGATACTATTTGATACCATTAGAGTGAAATCTTGTGTGTAAACGGCGGTTCCTTTTTATTAACGGTTATTTATTGTGTTCATTGTCAATGCTTAGAGGAAAATGAGAAAATAGTCATGTTTGGTTCTGGTATAAATTTAGATAAGTTCGTCTTAAGGGATTAGTTTTTCTATACGGAAGAGCGTCATAAAATAGGAGTATTTCGAAGAATATTAGCGTATTTCAATAACAATACTAGATGTCACATACAGAATCAAAGTTAATTTCTGGCCAAGTGAGTGTATATTAGACGGTTATATTTAGTAAACGGTGAGAAATGTTTCAAAATCTATGATACCCAAAAAACAAACTAAGTGCCCATTTCTAGTGCGAGCCTTTATTTGCTGAGATATTTTTTGCGCTGATACGATTGTATTGTTGATCGGAGCTCTTTATGTTATTTTAGGTGATAAATAGTTTTATGCATAGTGTATTTCTTGTTTGTATTTTAATTTTACAAATTTTCACTGTAAATTTTAATGACACCTGATTGATATGATGGCAAATTTTTTTCTAGCATCATCATTCCTTTTAAAAACAAATTCACTTACTTTTAAACCTATTGGTTCAAAGTATTAACCAACCGCAGAAAAGAAACATATTCAGTTTGTTAACTTTCCTAGTTCATATAAAATATCAGTTATCAGACTTTTCAAGCCAGTATAATCTGTTAAGCCGGGCTTACCAACTACCGGTATACAGGTATAGGTACATAAAGTGCACGTTGATTGCACTTCTAATGACGTCTATTCACAGCGATATTTGACTTGAAATTTGATATTTCTATATACAACAGCATAACCATTGCGAAATAATATTTTGAGGATACAATTAATATTAATATTTGGTAGAAGAAAGGAGAAAATAAATCAAAATGTAACAAAACACACCTTCAATCTCCGCATTAATTAGAATGAAATAGATTGTATGCGTTGACAATTTTCTTTCGACAAGTTTTAATTTGACATCAAAATTGCTAAAAATGATAAAATCCCTTGTAACACATGAGTTATCAGACTTTTCAAGCCAGTATAATCTGATAAGCCGGGCTTACCAAGTACAGGTATACAGGTATAGGTACACAAAGTGCACGTTGATTGCACTTCTAATTACACCTATTCATAGCGATATTTGATTTCAAATACTACTACATAATTAATGTGAAAGTGGGTTTATATATTTAAGGATGAACATATCGTATACTTGTTGATAATATTTTTATTTATACTCTTTATTATACCATAATATATATATATATATAAGAACAACAATAAAAAAAACAAGGAACACAGTATAATGGGCGACCTTATCACTAAACAGTGATCTCTTCCAGGTAACCACTGGGCAAAAGGTAAAGAGCTAAGAGTATAAAGGTAAATATTATTTTGTACAGAAAACGAAAAACCACATTTAAGTGCTTTTCCTAAGCCACCTGTTTTCAATGGTGACGTAGATTTATTTATTTTTATTATTAATTTATATCAGGTAACTGACAAATACATTGTACACACCAATATCATATATTAAAAGTAGAAGTCAAACTAAAGTTGATATTTAAAAACATATACCTAAGCATTAGTTTCTACTTGTCATAGTAATACATCGCAAAACAGGTGAACGGTGTACAGTTCGTAAATGTATGTGAATACAGCAAATATGAATTAAGTAGATCGATTTTATCTAGAACAAACTATTAAAAAAGCTAAAACGAGATAAAGCTTGGTGACAAGTTGTGTAACTCCAGTCTGCGCCTGAAGTCCCTGCGAATGACAACTCTCTCGTACCCCCCACCCCTCAGCTTGTCACCATTCACCAAGCCACTTTGCACTATACGATACAGCATTATAGAACCCATTTTCCTTTATACAGTTTTTCACTTCAATAGATTGAGTCTTGCAAGTTTAAATCTGCCGATTCAAGTTTGTCTTTTGTGCTTATTGAGATTTCATAAAAACGTACAAATGTGCAGTCACCTACAGACGAAGATTTAGCCTTCTTTTTATATAGTTCACGACTTTTGATCTGTTTTCTCATAAGCAAATAGGTCAGTCTTTTGTACGTAAGATATAATGCCGAAGTGTTCTCGGAAATTTGAGATTTCTAGCATCAAAAGCAAACTCTGCTAACAATTTGCTTAAGTGGACTTTACAACTAGAAAGTACGTTAGCGAAAATAAGGATTTAATGCTTGCCCACTTGTATAAAACAAGGTAACAAAAACAAACTTAAAGTGAATAGTGGTAAATTGTACTGGAAATTTATTAAAAATATTAGAATAATTAAAAATAGAAGTATGGAAGATAATAAAAAGGTTTTTTAAGTACGATAAAGTCTCTGAATTTATAAGATTAAAAAACCTAGTAGTATATTGAATTAGCTACTCCGCCTTGTTTCGCTTCCATAGCTTAACGTTATATGGTTTAAATAACACAATTTCCTTTCCAATTGAACTAGTAGGTCCTGTGATTTGCTAATCACAGACACGTTCAGACAAGCAAACAAACTCTTCAGCTTCACAATGTTACTATAAATAATCAATATAATTTATATTAAAGTACCAGCTATGTTTACCACTATTGCTTGCTCAAAATAAAATATTTTGCATCCAGATGTGTATAAACACGTAATATTTTATACCGGTGGGCACATTATATGTGCTGCGGGCCCATAACATTATGTTAGAGCCATAAAATTAATGTAACGTTATATAATCTTCTTTATGTGGGGCTATATATTTCTGTGACGCCATTTACCGAGGTTTTGGTGCGCCTAAAATATTTATTGCAGAATATACTAGTATATTTTTTTATTTGTGAAAATTTATTGATTTTTTATGCTGTCCATGAGTATTATCACACATAATATGTTGTATATGTCAGAATATGTTGCGGCACCCCATTTCCACCCGTGGGTGTCGTTAGTGCGACAGAGGATAATTCTGCTGCATTACACCTTCAGCAACAAAGGAATGAGAGCCGAGCATTGCACAATTGGGCCAAGGTAGCACCGGTGAAATGACCACCCTTCCAGCAAGGTCGGCGTGAAGCAGTATTGCACTGTGTTTCGCACGGTGAGCGGTTGCTCGGAGGCCTGTATTACTATTCAATTCCTCTCCCTATTCCTTAGTATGCTATTCTACTCCTCTCCTCCCAGATTTCAATCATTAATCCTCCAATTTTCCTTTTCCCTCTCCCCTTCCTTCAAGCCGGCAAGGCATCTGCGATTTTTTGATGTTGTAGTTGTTCATGGGCTGCGGACGCTAACTTAACATCAAGTGAACCACATGCCCCACTTGCCTGCTGTAGCCTAAAAAAATGTGCAAGTCCCATTGTAAAAGACAATGGCAAAAGAAACGGTGGCTTTTAAGCAATTGTCTGGTCTGGTTTTCTACCTCTCTGTCTATCTATCTTTATTATAATTTCAGATGTTTCGGCGGTGGTGATCATAAAATATCAGGTAATACGGTCGCTCCTCATAAAAAACTGTCCACCCATTTACTTTTCTCGTTTAATATCATAGCAATTTGATCAACCCAAAGCGCGCAAAATGAAATTTTCACACGGTCTTTTTGTAGAAACATGAAAAATTCATTCTCATTTCTAAATCGTCGTTAATTTAGCAAGAAATCTCGCAGGTAAGTAATGTCGGTCTCATTATTCGCAGCTGACGCGGATTTTAATTTCCTGCATACGTACAGCCTGGCGTCTGACGAAATTTATTTGCCTAAATAAATATTGCGCGCTATAGACTTAGAACGAATGTATAGAGGTAAAATGGAGGTACAGTTGATTAAAACGGTAGGGTATTGCTTTTTAACTTAACATTTTCTAGGTATAATACAGTGACCTCCAGATTGGATTTAAGTTCTAGGCTGCCAATTAAAAAAAACATAAGCTAACTACATAAGATAATATTACTCTTAATGTAAAAAAAATAGTGCACCGTTAGTTATGTACCTAGGAAAATTGGGATAGATCATAAATTTGCTATTCAGTGTTTCATTGAACATATTACCGAATTATCCGATAGCTGGGACTTCTTTTGGGGAGGTTTTCACTAGCCAGTACCATAGTTCGAGATCCAAATTATTGTATATGTGATTCCAACAATGTTATATCTATGTTTATGCAAATAAATAATTTGAATTTGAATTTTGAATTTGAATCCATGTGGGGGTATAATAGGAAAGACATCAGACAAGTTTCCGATACTCATGTTCAATCGGATGAAAATCCGCACCTTCAGAAAGGGATCAGGCGCAGGATCCACAGCGGGCAAATACTCCCAACTTTCTAACATCGAAATAATTTTATAAGAACAATCTTGTCTTTTCATTCCTTCAACTCTGTATATGCTTTTATCAGGATATATGTATGCAAAAGCTGTTGAGAGTTTTTCATAACCTATTTCTCATTACGTCTGCTATCAATAATGTCTAAATAGGAATGATATCGCTCTATAGCTCTTTACAACAGCACTTTATTGCTTCTTCTTTCCTGCAAAATGCCATTTTTCATCTATTATGGGCAATAAAAATTGTCTATCATCAGATGATATGGCAATTGCCAAGCGTATTTAGGTGTCGAAAAAAGAATACGAGAGTTGAATATCAAATATTCCAAGTTTTTTATTAGGTGTTGTTATGTGAATATGTAAGAATTCGATATTTACAAAAAGATTTTTTTCGTCAATTTTACTCAAATTAGTACAGAAGATAGAATCTCAGAATGAGAGCCAAAAGTCCCAAAACCTTCTCCTAAAACCCAGTTATTACAGGGTGTTCACGACTATCGTAGGGTTTGTATCGTGGGTAAAAATATTTACCTAAACGGTCTATAACTAATTTGTAGAAAAACAACTACTGTTAAACATTCTTTAATTAAAAGAAAGTCAAATCAAAACGATATTAAGAACATGGCATCAAATATGAAAGTTAAACATTACATGGGTCTCACGAACGATATCAACCGTAACTCGATAGGATTTCCGAGCTTGGTTCACCGTAGCAATGATCGTAAACACCCGTTTTTATCTGCGACTCGGGAAGGCGTTTAATAAGCGTTTCTAATGAGACCTGCAGTCAAAGTTTACTCTACCGGGATTTCGTTAAAGAGACAAACATTGCAAATCGTTGCAGCTCCTGTTTATATAAGGATAATAGCATCCTGCTTTGTTTGAATAAAGTGCTATCGTGCTGTTAACCTTTTAAGTACTATAATTAAATGAAACTAACTTTTAGCGTTTTATGCACGGGTATTAATAAACTGTTGGTTAATAACTTAGGTCTTTAAACGTATTTTTACGTAATTTCTTAGTATACGTTGTTCAAGTGTTTAGAATTTAAATAATCGTTGGATAAAGATATGTAAATAAACATTCAAGTAAGTAAATTTAATAATAATATATCTTTATTTCAGACAAATACGTGCATATCAGTACAACTAAGATCGAAATTAAAATAAAATAAAATAAAATAAAAATAAAAAAATGTATACCAATAAAATTTAAGCTATTGCAAATGCAGATAAAAATTAAGATATCGAAAAAGAAGTACGATTTTCGGTTTTTTCGAAACAAGTAACCGTTCAGATACTTAGTTTAGTATTTATTAACATAAGATAAATGGTTCCTACTACCTAAAATAAACCATTAACTTAGCTGTCATCAGGAAAACATGAAAAGAAACATGTGACTTGTAAAAATAACATGGGCGTTATATGTTAGTTAATAAATTGCGGTATTGGCAAATGTCCAAAGGCCAGTGATTTATCAACTTCGTATCGATCTGATATGGCAACACTGAATGTTTTAGTGGTCTAGACGGAGTACCAGAGTAAAATTAACGATTACTGTGAAGAAATTGTTACTTAGTGTGTTTCGCTAAGTGAATGTAATAGTGGTACGATAATAAAGTGTATTACATAATTAGTCAATTATAAAAAGCGATAGTACCACTATTGCATATTATTGTATTGATTTTATTTACAGCAGTTATGACAAAAGAACTTGCTTTTTTTAATATCACGGGAACTATATTTTTGCATTGAGAGGTATTCTTTTATCAAATAAACTCCAAATTATATGTTATATTTTTTCTAGATATAGCTTTTGCTCACAATTATATTCGTTGAAAGTATTTCTATATCGGGCAATATAGCTTTCCTTTCATTCGCAAGAGGATACTACAATTGTAATTAAAAAAAATTGTTAAGTGGTGGCGTTCTATTACAATGGAAAATCTATCATTCCAAATACAATATTAATTTCGGATATGATGTTTAAACTATTTATTCACGATATTGAAATATCCAGTGTAATTTCGGTTAGGCGCTCAAGAGCCAGGAAACCAATAATAACAATAACTTTCTTAGTTTTGTTTATATTTTAGAAGTTGTGTTTGAATAATGTCTATGGTTTTAAATATTGGTAAATATCTATCTTTTGATTTAGAGCAATTAAAAGATAGATATAAAACTTTAATATTAAAATTTCGGTCGGCTTTCAATCGATCACAAGAAATATGTATATCAGAGAGACACATTAAATCTCTAATTTTATCGTCCAAGTCTTTTATTACCTACCAATATACTCAAACAATTTAAATACATGTGATCTCATATTAAAATGTGTTATGTTATGTCAAGTATATAAATATTCAAACAGGAAATATTTTTGTTTTGTACGTTTGTTATGTACACAAAATTAATGGGCAATTTTCAAATATTCTTTCCGCAATTGAATCAGTGAGTGATCAAAATGTAATAGGCTCTATAAATTTATGCTACGGCAGCGTAGTGTAGAACATCTAGGCGTCATATAATATAGAGGAAACAATTAATTTTTTGTTTTTTTTGTTGCTCCGAAACAGTAGCTTCGGAGCCTAGTCCAGTAGGACTGATTAAAAAAGATCTTTTAAATCAATACATCATCAATACATATAATAAAATCGTAGCAAGTCAAAATTTGTACATCAATACATATAATAAAATCGTAGCAAGTCAAAATTTGTACATTGAATATATTGGGGAAATTTTAATACAAGGCGTTAATATAAGGGATACAGAAGGCA
>LQNK01000470.1:123288-144863 GCA_001586405.1 Phoebis sennae | reverse complement strand
ATATTAATGGGCCATTTTCTAATATTCTTTCCGCAATTGAAAGCTTCACTGAGTGATCAAAATGTAATAGGCTCTATAAATTTATGCTACGGCAGCGTAGCCGTGTAGAACATTTAGGCGTCATATTATATAGAGGAAGGAATTGATTTTTTGTTTTTTTGTTTGAAACTACTGGACTGATTAAAAAAATCTTTTAAATAGGCTATATAACATTACGCTACGGGAGCGAAGCCGCGTGGAACAGTATTAGTAATTTTAGCCTTCATGTTTTAATGATCAGAAACTCTGCTAGAAATTTAAAACATTAAATGAGTTAAAGTAAATAAATTAACCCGGTGATTTTACAGGTGAGCCCGTGAAATCTAATCCGGTGCAAGTTGGGTTTAATGAGTCTACCCGCATTTCGGATCTTTGTTTAATTTACCGCATAATGGGCGGAAATATGTTATGATACGGTTTTCATTGTATATGTTTAGTATGTTATGGCCGAATATACCTCTTTGTTATGCTTAGTCGTAATTATTATAGTCGGAAAAGTCAATTATTTAGTAGTGGTTGCGTACAATTATGACAACTCAAACATTCATTCTAAAACAAAAAATGTAATTTAATAAAATCTATCTGTATCTGTATATGTTTTTGATGCTTATAATGAAAAAAAATGGTTCAAGTAATAAAATTGTAAATGAATGAATATACATTCATTGTTGTACGATTTATATAAGCAAAATTATTTAAGACAAAATCCAACTTCAAAGATCTTACTGAAGCATTCTTTGTTTAAAAATGTGACCTAACAAATATTTTCAAGATTCCTACCCAGAAAACTGAGGAAACAATTCTATTAGGTATAAGAACATAACACAAATACGTTTGGCAACGGCTAAACTACGCTAAATACGACCCAAGTCTTTTATTATGATAGGAAATCATTTTAACAGCAAGTTGGGCTGATATGCAGCTCCGAGATACGGGCGGTGCGCCAAATGGCACCTCATTTGGGTCACAGTGACGACAGAATGTATGTATGAAGGATATGCTTGGGAATCAATACAGGTATATGTAAAATATTTCAACTACAAAATAAATAGGTACAGAGGCAAACTCTATGCACTTCAGTAATAAAGGAGTATGAAAACCTACGCACTCAGAATAGACGCGTGTCTCAAATGGATGACCCACTCTCAGACTGTTCCGAAGAGATCCGAGATACCGCATCGGTTAATGTTGTCTGTGTGTGGGTTGACCGAGTGCGATTTGTATTGATTTGTCTTCTAGCTAGCTTTCAATTCTTTCAGAAATGTACTTACTTACTCCGCTCGCTCAGTGACCCAAAGTGGGCTTTGGTTTTAGAAGCGAGAGACTTCCGCGAAGAGCCTTGTATTCAACAATGTTATGTTCAACTGTGCTAACAAGGTCATCATTTTAACAGCAAGTTGGGTTGATATGCAGCCCGAAGATAGGGATGGTGCGCCAAATGGCACCTCATTTGGGTCACAGTAACAACAGAATGTATGGATGTACTTGGAATTCAATACAGGCATATGTAAAATATTTCGAGTACAAAAGAGATACGTACAGACAACAAATTCGTGCACTTCAGTAATAAGTGAGTAAGTGTGAAAATTGGAAACCGTCGCAAAGATAATAGATGCGTGTTTCAGACAGTTAACTTTTAAGTCTAATATTATGATAATTTTCTTTCTACTCTACATTAGGAAAGATCACTCTTTAGCAATAACCCCCCACTGCCTATGTTTTTATCTACATATACAATATTTTTATGTGTATAACATTTTATATGTGTGCGTTGCACGTTGCACTTTCCATGTCTTGTGTACTATCTATTTATAGGAGTACGTCTGAAGTATGTGCTTGGACATCAGTACAGGTATATAACACTTGAACGGATTGGGTGTCACAGGTCATATGATTCAGAGAATTCAGTGGTTGGAATTGTTGAAATTGATAGCGTTGCGATATACAACTAAAGCTTTCAAATGATACTTTTTTGTACAGAGACAAATGGTAAAAATGGCGTCAAAGTGTAGTATGTACGCTTGGAAATAAAAAAATGTATCATTTAACTTTTCCCGGACCTTAAACTATCTTTTTTTTAAATTCCATCAAAATCGGTTCAGTGGCATAATAAAGAGACAGTGTGAGGTACTTTCGCGTTTAAAATATTAGTACGGATTTATTAGCAAACTTTTTGATAACACCAATTTTAGACAAAGCAGGAGCATACAATAGATGTATCGATCTATGAAGTTGCACAGAGTAAAAAGTATTATCAGATATCTCTGTGCACCAGACTGTGTCAAGTGAACTTATTTCATTTGTGACTGCGATTGAATAAACACTGTAAAGTTATTGACCGAGCGAAGCGAAGTATCAGTGTCGAGATGTTTGGGCAATTGTGTGTTTGTATGAAAGATTTTGACCAACGATAACTTAAGTATTGTTTATCAGATCTGGATTAAAATTTATAAGTGAATACTTTAAACAAAAGCAACATTGAGTTCCAAGATGAGTAAAATCGGTGTGGGGGAGCTACGAAGATAGGGGTGGTCAAATAGGTGAATTTTGTACGCATATAGGAAAGATAAATCTTAAGTACAAAAATGGGCGAAATCGGCATTATGAATTAAGCGATTTTCATATGAATATAGAGTATCTAATGAAAGTTTTTGATTTATACACTACAATACATGGTCTAGCTCGGAGCGAGCCACTAGTAAATTGGGTTAGTATCGGTGTGATGTATACAATACAAAATAGGTAAAGAAGTAGAACATAATAGAACGCGCGCTCGAGCAACTTACACAATATATCTCGGGGGGCAGTCTGACACATATGATTTACATCCACAGCAATAAAAGAGTGGGAGCCAAGCATTGCACGATTAGGCCAAGCTCGCACCAGTGAAATAACTACTCTTCCCCAGCATCAGCGTGAAGCAGTACTGCACTGTGTTTCCTATAGTAAGCCCGGTGGCCTATATTCCCATACCATTCCTTTCCCACCCTGTTCTACTCCTCTCCTTATTTCCATCATTAATCCTCCTCTTATCCCCTCTCTTTCCTTCAAGCCGGCAAAGCAACTACGACTCTTTGATGTTGTAGATGTTCATGGAATGCACTTAACATCAGGTGCACCGCATGCTCCGCTTGCCTGCTGGTAACATAAAAAACGTATGTGTCTGTGTGCGTAGCAAGCGCGTAGTATGCCCGTAGCGCGCGCGTAGCTATGAGAAGAGAAGTACATACACGAGTTAACCTATCTACCTTGTGGCATTGTTATTTGGATACTTTTCTACGTTCCAACGCTTTATTCAGTCCTCTTGAATTTTCTATGACTGCCTTTTCACTTGAAAATGCGTTTAAAGGGAATTTTAAAGAGCAATTTTATTGCAGAGCGTAGACAAAGTTGACTGAAGATGTCAAATCTCGCGTTTTATGCCTCGTTTCAACGTAACCAGTGTTTAGTAGACTAGAAAATATTCTTAGCTTTTGTTTAATGAATTCAGTGATTTTGAACTTGGTTGTAATGGCAGAATTTAACAGTGATTGTGTTAGACTATAATATACGTTTTTATGTGACAAAATTACAAACAAAGCATTGTGTTTGGTATGTAACCAAACTATCCTCTTTATAAAATTAGTCTAGATATATTAAAGTATTTGGGTATAAAATTTCACTTGCCAAGGAGATAAATAGAAAACATTGATAGTATATTTTGTATAATTGAAAATTTCCTCAAAATGTTAAAACTATAGTCACAAGAAAATGAAAGGATGAGTTATTATTATTCAGCGTTAATGTATGTATGCGTTACGTTGCATACATGATCAATCAACCAATCAACGATAAAGGGTTAACAGCCCTCATTTGCACATACATGGTCTTATATTGGCTCACAGATAGACACAATCGGATACGGGTCGAAAAATTTAATGAATACAGTGTAAATATTTAGTAGAATTAAATTATTCTATCATTTAGTAGATCAAATTCAGATGAGCCACGTCAGTCCTATAATTCATATATGTGAATATGTAAAGACTTAATTTACTCGCGTAATTATGGGTATATTTATTAAATTTAAAAATGTAAACATCATATATAAACTGTAGTTGCGATAAAAAGATTGAAGGCTGAATTATTATTATTCAGCGATAATGTATGTATGCGTTACGTTGCATACATGATCAATCAACCAATCAACGATAAAGGGTTAACAGCCCTCATTTGCACATACAGGGGCCTGTATTTGCCAAGATCGCACTGTACGGGTTATAAAAGATAAAATATAGAAGATTAATATTAAGTATCACATAAAAAAATATGAAAGTATTTGTAAATCATTTTGCAAGGTTATTATATAGTTTAACTACGTTTATTTTACTTTTATAAACTGTTAAATAGACATATTATGACTTTAGAACAGCTGCGTTATATCAGGAATTTATTCCAATAATGAGTAAATTAACAATAAAGGAACATAATGATTTAACGGAATTTTTTCGTCTGATAGATTGTACAGATTGATAAGCTGTATAGATTTACAATTTGATCATAAGTTGACAAAAAAAATCGATAAAAGATTACATGAAATAAGTGGAAATTGCATGAAATGAGTTCTATTAGTATATAAAACTAGTAATTTGTAATTCATACACTTTGTAGGTATGTCATTTATTTAGAAATTTTGTGCCATCCGATGAAGCATTTTGCGACCATGATATTTCATTTTTAGTAACGCTGAAGAGCGATTAAACGTAACGGCAATGTTACAACACCTAAAAACCATGATATGTGGAGGGGGGAGGGGGGTCGGAAAGGGAAGTGGCGCCGTAAATCCGCGATCGGGGCCGCCCAACGTACTTCCTGACTGGAAAATGTGTGGCGTTTACTTTTTTTTGTATCTCGTATCAATAATGTATTAAATCAGGCGATTTTATGAAATTTTGATGGAGATTTTTTTGCATATTGTATCAAGACGGGGACGGATGACATTACGATAAAACATTGGTTTTGTAGACGAAATGGGATAAGTGAGATGATAATCGTAATTTATAACATAAGATATGATGGCTGTATCATGTCTCGTCAGTACAAATTGCTTTGCGCTTCATGTTAATATGTAGGCTTTTAATTAATGGGATTATGTTGAAATTACTTGTAGCAAAATAAAAAAAAAGTAATAAATACCTGCGCTGAAAACCAGCGTTGTCTTAAGATTTCGATCTTGGGACAGCATAAGCTGAGGTGTCTTCTTTTGTAATATTTAATTAGAAGGAACAATAAATGTATTTATTCTTTATTTACGTTTAAAACTGCGTGCTTTTGGTTCAATACAATTAATAATAAAACAATATAGGTCCGCGTTAACCGGCTAACAAGGCTCAAGTTTCAAGTATAAAATCACTTGAAATGAAGTTGTCAACATTGTTTCAACTTAAGTCGAACTATTTCGCAGTATTTTGCGAAACCGATAATGAAATAAGTTTCGAAATATTAGCTTTATCGATCCCACAATATCACTTCTAAGTTGTAAGAAATAATTTCATCATTTCGAACCGCTAAGAACACTTCCTTATCACATTATCGTAGAGGAAGAAAAATTAATTTTAGCTTCCATGAAAAGTTCTGAAGTTGAGTGAGTTATATTCATTTTTAAGATAAAAATAGCTTGAATTTTAAGAGAAGGACGATTATAAGATCTTTCAAGCTGTTTTTCAATGTTTTTTATCTATTTTATCGCGATTTGAGCATTTCAAGATGCGAAATGTTGATTTTGAAATGTTTCAGCTCATTCATAAGCAATAAGTTATTTTTTGGAGTGCTTTATTTTAAGGGGAATATACTCTAATACTCGTTTTTGTTATTTTGAATGAGGCGCCCTTGATATCAGTGTACCAGGTAGATTAAGAAAATATAATTTCTTGGGTTCTGGGGTTGTAATAAATGTGATTTAATAAATATTATTTACTTTGTTAGTTTTAGCCTATGAGAAAAATATTATTACTTTTCATTTTACACCAACTACATTAATGTTTTTTTCTTAATTTCATTTTTCCAAAAGTAACGGTTACCTTACTTTCAAGCTTATATTATAGCGGTATATAGGAATATAGCAGTAGTATCAATATTTCACCGACTTCTCAAACGAGGTTATATGATGTAAAACTAGTTAAATATATGTCATGCGAATCATGCCTAAATTACATTAGAATCAATGTAATCGTAACTCAAAAGCAATAGTTCTCAGTGTTTTCTCCGAGTTGACGCTGTCATTCCAACAAGGAAGATTGATTGTCTTTAATGCAGTTCCATCTATCACCCGTTAGCAAACACTCACTATCGATACCAGTGTCAGTGCAAAAGTATCGGAATTTATAAATAATACAGACATACTGTACGATGTACGACGTAGGAACCACGAACGTCGCGTGAGTAATGAAGCAAGTGTTAGATATGGGAGTTGTTATTTCGGATATAGTTAACTTATTCAATTTAATGGATGCGCCAAGTTTTGTAGGCGTCTGTAAATTGGTAGATTCGATGTCTTGAGGATGTTTTGATGTACTAGAAACTAGACGATCCTATTGTAAAGAAGTAATTTATTTAAAATGTTGATCAGACGTCAACTTTGCAGCATCTGGTGTCCTACATATCTTGTTTTTTTTTGGTTATAAGAAGTACCATTTCTAGAGTAGGCCAAATTCGATATAAGCATTATCTCTCTTTGGATAATACTCCAATTAAAAAGTAATTTGTCATCCTTTATTGCTAAAAATTTAGATCATCGTCAAACTTGAATTATCATTAATTTGTTCAATGAAAAATACAATCTTTCAGTATCAGCATTACTAAAGAACATTTTTCAAAAGCTTCACGTTGATATGAAAATTTCTTGCACGATTTCTCTTAGACAAACTACGCTCTGTACAAAGGCTTTAAAGAATTGTCATTTCAATTGAAATTTGTTCAATAATGGTTTGTAATTTTCATAGACAAAGGTTTACTCAGCTTTCTCTAATTACAAGGAGGGCTCCATAAGTTTAACATTGAGTTTCAATGGGACAAGATGAAATTTTATCGTTTTAGTTCTCAGGCATTTTGTTGATCTTTGGTTGAATATTTTCAAAAGAATGTAGATAAATGGATAGGGTGTAATGTAATGAAAAAAATATATCAAATGAAAGTAGATAAGTATTCATTAATAATGAATACTAATCTTTTACGTTATTGTGATTTTTTATTGACTAAATAAAAAGTATAATGGAATTGAGTAATTAATGTGTAAAATATTCAATTTATATATGTATGAATAATGGTAGTAGAGGGCAATTTACAAAACACTTCTAATATTATGAAGCTCGACAATTTGTTGGTTTAAATACGCTAATGAAAGGATGTGGATGAATTTGAAAAAACGCTTCTTCTGTTTCCTAATTTTAATAAGGTTAATCGAAAGAAAATTTTCCAGTACGCGAGTGAAACTGCAGGGCACCTTGTTGGATTAGTTTTTTCTTTTGGAAAAATAGTGCATTTTTATAAATGTACAATTAATACAAGCGCGCATATCTTTGGTGTAATTTAGTGCATCTATTTGTAATGTAAAATATAAAGAACAAAAGCAGTGGCATTGCCTCTTATGACGTCAAAGGCGTGAATGAACTGCATTCAAGCATCTGAAAGCTGGTGCCCCGTTTACATTTTACTTATTTTTATAACTGGAGCTAGTAAATAAAACGTTATTCATACTTTATTGTAGTTTATGAAAAGGTTTTTATATGGTGTAAATGAACTATTATCTAGGTTAAGGGAATAAACAATATTTAGTTCTACGTTATAAACTGCGCTGAACAAAGGCTTTGATTATAAATAGTATAGTAAGTGAGAACATTACAATTTTCTTAGTTAGGCACTAGAGGGCGTTGTGTCTATTATTTATTCATTGCTTTTAATGATCGGTTTAACCCACTTTAACCAGATTAATGATACTTTAGCGGAGCTCTCATAAAATGAATTCATAAGTCTAAACTATCCTCTGTTCAATTTTATCATCAAGTAGTTTTCGAGATTGCGTGATAAGTCACTAACAAAGTGCATGAGTACATTTTCCCTTTCAAATGTATAGATTTTGTCTTACCCAAGGCGTATTACACTAAAGAACGTTCTATCTAATGCCAGTGGTATACAAATATAAAACGCAAGTAAACACCCTAGAGCGTACTCGCGTATCTGTAATTCCCATCTCATGGTACAAAGCCCGTTGATTACCCCCGTTGCCAGGGGCGACGTAGGCCGTCTAGGCTTCCTTGTCTACCTTTTTATATATAATCGATAATACCTTGGGAAAAAGGAAGAGAAATAGGTAAGAATGCTGATTGGATGTCCGTTGAAATTAGAATTGCGAGAATACGTTTAATCATCACCATTATTGTATAGTGTATTGCATTTAGAAGCGTAACACTTTAATACTGGGAAAAAATGTAGGTCGTTGTGAAATAGAGCTAACGGACGCAATGGTATATGATTTTTTGTTGGGTTTCACAGCCGAATGGAACTACGAGGTTTATCGAAATGTCGGCTTTTAATAAGATTATGTTATGATCCTCTAAATCCATTTGTTAACTATACATGTAAATTAATTTTCTTTTTTTCTTGTATTTCTTTTTTGCTGACATCCGAGATAGTATTTTGTACTAATTCGAGTAGAATGTAATGAGTACATTTGAAAATGGGCACATATTTTAATGTGCAAATGAAAAAGATTTTATAAATTTTATAGTTAATAAGACATGAATAATATAGTTTAATTTATCAATACATATTTTTTGGTGGCGTCATTTTACCGGATATCAATGGCAATTTATATGAAACAAAACTGAAGTATAAATATTAAAAATCATTTCTAAGAATTATGATTCCGTCTTATTGTTTTGTAATATTAATGAACGAGTAGACAATGTGAGGACTCTTAGTGGGAGGTTGACAGATCGGGATATCAATCTTCTGCTATGCTCATTGTTCCCGTCTCCAAAATATTTGTTTGTTACCAAGTGTTGGTATCTCGTCATGGTACAAGAATGTTAAGGAATTCTATTAAAAACACGAATATTCTATTCTATTATACAAAGTGTGGGGAATCGTGTACACGTGTATTCAAATTCGGGGAAAATAATAATCTGACTTAATGAATACTTCGACAAGAAAACAAAAAAATACTTTAATCTTTAGGAAGAAGTTAGAGCATAGCGGGCTGAAATACTTTACAGGTAAAAGTCCCTTGAAGAATAAATAGAAAAAAAACTATAATTAAATGTATACAGACGAAAAAGTCATTGCCTTATTTCATAAAGAATTTCAACGTTAAAATTTTGTTCCCATCAAATTTCAATACACATTCTATGTGAAATTTTAAACATAACTATTATTCTTCTTAGTTTATGAATACCGTTTACTCTGATGGAATACGTGTCCAATACAATTCATTTCCATCAATCAATACATTGAACAAAGCATTAATAATTTCTGCTCATTTCCGTTCAAATTAACAATATTATTAATATTATTGAGTTAGGTCAACACCAGTGTTGCTAGCAAGTAATGGATATTGTGTAAATTGACTGGCTCGGTTAATTAAGACACTGCATTGCGTTGTTATTGATCTATGGCTAAGCATATGTTATACACTTCAAAGTTAAGAAGTATAATAGTTGATATTAAATTTTGTTGGAAGGATGAATCGTTTTTACTACACTAATATCATAAAGAGGAAAACTTTGTTTGTTTATTTGTTTGTTTGGTTATAATAAATGGGTTCAAAAACTACTGGACTGATTTTAAAAACTCTTTCACCATCTAAAAGCTACATTATCCACGAGTAACATAAGCTATATATATAACATGATGCTATGGGAGCGAAGCCGCACGGATCAGCTAGTAAATTATAAAAATATAATATTATTTCATTTTAAATAAGAAACATTAAAGATAAATTCAACAAAAACTCATTTTATGTCCCTGACTGTACTTCATCATCAAGGAATGAATAGACAATATCAATACAAAATATACGATTAAAGAGACATATTATTAAATTATAATGTTTACGATTTTTTTACTCAGAGTATCATAACCCTTGGGCTTAAACCGTCTATAATACAGTGAGTACAAAAACAAGAATCAATATCGCCATACTCTATTCTCTTATTTCATGCGATAAACTCGACATAAAACGGTCAAAATGTTTTTTGATTCAAAGTACAGATTCCCTAACAGTGGTACGCTGAATTCCCATACATTTTTTACCCTCCCATTTGTACCCATCGAAGAATTGTGTCACTGCAATCTCGCACTCAGCACCCATAAGGTAACTCTCATACGTTCCAAATTCCTCATTTACTGCTCCGCTAACCTAAATTAGAAGGTAAGAGGCAAACTAACTTTTTGAAGACAGGAATATGGATCTTAGTTCTCCTACTAAATAACTATTAATGCCTTATATTTGTCGCAGTAAAAACATAACCCAATTCGTAACAAGTCGGAGATTGATTTCCCAATATAAATTTAATTCAGTAATTCTTATTTTGTGTCCCCTGTGATCTTTCCAATTTAAAAATAATCCTTCTAATAAACTTTGAAATCAACGGATTGAAACACAGCCAAAGCATTGAATAAAATAGATAGTGGAATTTTCTGTTACGGGTTAAGCTAGGATTTTCCACGTCACCTGTCTAGATTGATTTGTGTATTCCTAATATATCCTATACAGCTGTTCGGGAATCGAAAGCAAATTATCTAGATTAACATTATGAAACCTTATTGAGGTTTTTAAAAATATAAACTACGACTAGCAGGCATATATTAAAATTCCGACATGTTTTTATAAAACATTGTGCATATTTTTAAGCATTGAACGTGGGTAAATTGACACATTTAGCTTGTTCATTTTATAATTTAAGCCTGCGTGTTTTTGACGTAAGGCTTGTCTTTTAACGTGAAATTTCACGTTAAAATATTATGTTCTTATTCCTAAATTGTCAGCTGAAATACCTATTTACAATGATAATATGAAAAGGTATAGTCTATTCAAATGACACTGTATTTTACAAGCAGAAAATGTCTCATGTTAGAGCACTTTAGGTTATATTTTATTAAAGAAAATTTCATTTTCTACATCATATAACAGCAGGTAAGGTAGATCGGTGAGGAAGTTTGTCTACTTCTTATAAATCTTTATTTCTAGAATAAAAAATACAAATGTTTGCAAAAAATCTCATTTAACTTCAGTAAAATTGTTTTAAATAAACATTCCGTTAAAATAAGCTATATAAAGACGTGTGAAAATTTACAAATTTCGCCGTCCAACTTGCATTAGCAGAGAGAAATATATACCGTGTACCTTTGAATATCCGAGCTTTTAAATTTATTTCTGAGTAGTGAATTCACATGCACTTTGCAGGTTCTGTCGAGGGTGTTGCCCATAGTGGCAAAGTGCCGGGGGCAGGGACGGGACAATGCTTGCTAGAGGCGTTTTTATAAAAGCCGAATAAATCGATTAATACTGACAATGGGAGTGATATTATGATTTATTATGATTGTCCAGGGCATGTGAAAAAGTATTTACATGTGTAGTTTAGAGCTTTTCAAAGAGAAATAGTAACACTAGCGCCTATCGGTTCATGCGTATTTCAAATAAACTTCTACAAAAGCCTTGTGTTGTCACACAAAGTACTATGAAATAATCAATTTACTTGAAAAAATGTATATTTTATAAATCCATTTTCTTGTGTTTGCTATTTAATGAAAAATCTTTATATAGAGTAATTCTCATAGTACCGTCATTGTATAAAATTTCAGTGTGTAATATTTCCAGCCTTCACGCTTTCATAGTAAACCGTTTGAAACACAGGTTGAATGCCGCACTATTACCGTGTCCAGACTCAGACAGAAATCACCTCAGGGTCTCTACTTCCTAACTACGGTACACGCGTGCTTCAAATAAAATGCTGGTGTTAGGCTGGGAGTTTATGTTGACACTTGTACATTTTAATTTGTTACGTTATTTTTAAGAATAGTAGCAACTTTTTTTCTTTTAGTTTGACCGATAGCTTTACACAGTTTGATATCTGTTTAATGATTAATAAAAATATATGAAAGCAATGGTTTTCATCCATTTTGAAATGCGCAATGCTTTGTCGGTGATTGAAACAAAAATTATTGGGATATACTTACAAAATTGATCGCAATGTAAGATTCTTTTGTTAAGCTACCCTATGCGATGATATGGAGCCTCCTGTAGCTAGGGGGGCTGTAAATATTGACGAAAATTTTTATAAAACGATATCCATAATCCATAATAGAATTTTTTTACCCTGATTTGCGTTTCGCAGCAGTCGGTCTATCAGCATGGTACAAGTATCTTAATGCAGGTTTCGCTGCTATTTCCAAGGTTTTTACGTTACATGGAAACGTTTACATGTTTATAATATCTGTAACTACGATGCCACTAAGATGTGTTAGGCATCTGTAAAAATATGAAGGATTTAAAATAAAATATTAACTTTTTATATCAGAAGCGTAATTACAAATATAGGCCCACCTAACTACAGGGGCTCTGAAGCATGTAAACAAAAATTTGTCATTCGTAATCTTACTCGAATTGTAAAATCATTACTCTGAACTTAAGTTTCCCTACCGCTTTATCAGCGGATAAGGACTCAATACTTACAGTCAATATATGTTTTTTATTTTCCAATTCAACGCAAAACGTTTTTAATCTAACACAGTTTGCTTTAGATTATCCAGACAGGCGATAATGCGATGCGTCCGCGACTGGTTCGGTTGCATTTGTTATGCATGACTTCTTATCCGATGCAACTTTCTGTCATTAGACTTGCAGATATTTTGCCGCTGACGCTACTACGACGCTAACTTCTGAAATATGGCAGCCGGCGTTGTATTTATCGACGCTAAAAGACAACGTTTAAACTAGATGTTTTAAATGTAATGCTAATGTACAGATGTCTATATGTATTAGCTAGGTAAAAAATAAGGTAATGTCTAAAAAGCGACTGAAAAATTCAGTATTTTCGCATATGCTTTGGAGAATTGGGCATTACGCCAAGTCCCTTATCAGTTGACATTTAAAGCAAGATATTTTATTATAAAGTTAAAATCTTCGTTTAATCCTTAAATACTGGTAAGCAACCGCCATCTAAGCTGGTTCCTTTGCTTGTTCAGTGCCAAGTCTTGTTTGTTTAATAAAACAATGAGAATGATATACATACAAAAATAAAATGTCGAATTTATGGAAGGCGATATTTTTCAACCCTGCAAAGTTCTATGGGAAAATCGATCAGTGATACAGATGTGAAGTGCCCTCTACTTTCAAAGAATACGAGTTTTTATTAAACCTAACATTATAAACTACTTCTGCCACTTTAAGATGCCACTAGAGGTGAGTGTATTGATAATGTGATATTGGAAAATCTATTTAATGGTGTATATTATTTCCCTATTACACTTTTATAACGCACATAAGTTTTTTTGTTACACAATCGGAAGCAAACATACTTCATTTAACATAAACAATCCAATGTTTGTATATTCACAACACAATTGGCATTATTCAAGATTCTAAAAAGCAGTATTATTCACAGATCGACCTCACCGCCACAAAAATATAAATCACGACTGGACCGAACAAAAGAGTCCGTAAATGAATACTTTTCCAATTAAATCGTGGGCTTTTTAATTAAACGGATGCTTAAAGCTCACAGGCTATAGACAGTGCTTTTCCCTAATACCAATTGACATTTTTACAGCGGCGTGGACGTTGAAAATATTTTATTAAGCAATTTCAGCTAAAAGTATCGATTGGCCCTTACAGGTGATTTCGTGGACAGCTTTATGGCAGTTTTAGCGCCTATCGTTTATTTAACTGTGTTGGACGGTTTTGGTGTCGAAATTTTGAATTTTTTTGTTCGAAGCTTTGGATTTATTTTTTTCAGTTCTTTTGTATCCTATTTTGTGTCGATTGTCGTTTGTTGACTGACTGACAAATTGAGTATTTTCAAATATACAAAAAGTATCAATCGGCCCTTACGGGTGACTTCGTGGACATCTTTATGGCACTATTAGAGCCTATAGTTAATTTAGGTGTTTTGGACGGTTACGGTGTCAACATTCTGAAGTTTTTTTTTGATAGGAGAACATTTATTTATTTCGGTTTTTGTTTCGTATTCCAGATTGTTTTTATGCGAATAGTGAAACAAATGAAAGGAAATGAAATGCTTTATTTACCACCACATTAGTATATAAAGAAGATATATTTGTTAAAATAAAGTTTATATTCTTTCTTCACTCTACTGTAGGTAGTTTTATTATATATATTTACTTAAAGAATATTCTATTTAAGAAATCCTAATGTATTTATACAAAAATTTTTTATTTATTTCAACATGCATTGTTAGAATTATCCTAAATTCAAACTTTACGTGCATTTTCAAATACAAATTCAAATAACTTGCGGAATGTAATTACATAAGATGTCAGTAAATTAATTTTCAACGTTCATAGACACATTTTTATTTATTGTAACAGTTCTTAAACATATAAATGGTACACATTTTCAGGCACGAACGCCACGTTGCAATTGAAGGGCCTCAGCGTTGCCCATTTCGCGTCTGACCCCACTCGAAATTAACGAACTCTTTTAAACTCTCGAAATGTGTTCGTATGCGCGCATAGCAACGCATTAATAATTGTTTATTGCGGCGGGCCGTGACGTGAATACCTCAAGCGAATTAACAATCAGTATGCCGGGGTGTTTTACTAAAACTCCCTGTTTGTAACGATTTCATGCTTACACTTCTATATAAGCATATAGAAGTGTACTACTGGATACAGACATCTTTTTAGCTTGATTTTATATAAAAAGCGTACAACATTTTATAAAATCACATCGAGATGACATATAAAGTAAAATAATCTTGTGATTTCTATAAATTACAACCTATTCTATCACCCTCATTTAAGCATCTAATTACACGTAAATTAACAAAACACCCTCAGTCGACAACAAAATTAATAAAACATTTGAATTACTACCGAAATTACTTGCCAATTACGGGCTACTTCTCATTTATAAAGTTCACCGTTTGAATGGAACTCAACTTGTTTCATTTTAGCATTGAGAACGCTTGCCCTATTGTGCAAGTCTAATGGTTCGTGGGGTATAAAGCGCTTTACGCGCTTTCAAAGTCATCGCGCATGCGTATTGTTAAATGTCCTCTCTCGATGACGCCCACGGAACGATTTTTAATAGTAAGTATGCATGTGTGCGGTGTGTGTGTGTGCCGAAATGGGCTTCGTCACATTGGCATGAATGAGAGAGAGGTACGATCAATATTTTGAGGTTCGCAAGCAGAGGGTCTTATGAAATTTTTAGTAGTTCCATAATGCGCCTGTGTCGTGTAATTAAATCTGCGTTCGCGCCATCCGTTAAAATACAGACTATAAAAAGTCACACGTAACAGACTGAAAATTAAATATACATAAAATTAAATAAACCAGATTTAATTTTATTTCGTTTAAGTTTTGGTGGTCCTGAATGTTCAGAATGAAATATGCTTTGAATTACGGATATTAATTAAAATTAAGAATAAAAGTTAAATTATTAAACTTGTGTACTTACTGTATAACATCCAAGGTACCTATCAAAATATTTGAAAAATCTACCACATAAATTGTATATAATGTACCAACTATTTCTTTTTACACATCGATCTAATTCTATGCTACATGGACATTGAGTACAATGCGTTTGTAAAAGAAAAACAAAAAATAGGCCAAATAATGAGGACGGTGCAAGCAATGACTGGGCTTACGACACAACGAACAAAGCATTCTAGGCCGCCTCCACACGAAACTACAAAATTGCTTCGTATTTCAAAAATACCATGCTTTTGTTGCTTTTTTAATTTAGGTAATCATACTCGACCAAAGATAATAGAGTTTTCTTTTAAACACAAGTTGAAAACTCAACTGAATAACGAAATAATTGTTTTAAAACTTGACATTTTAAACTTTGTAACATAATTATTTTCTTCAAAAATTTAAGACGTTAAATTTCGTGTGGTTGCGAACGATAAGTATAAGAAGATTATAGTAAACATGTAGGTATATGAAACGTTTAAGGCGAGAAACAAAATAACAAATAACAAGAGATAGTGCGATGTGACCTTTGAAATGTAAACCATAAATCATAATGAAACAGAGCAAAGTAAAGGACAGAATAAACGAAACGAAACGTGAATTTAATTTCAATGAATCATTTTGTTTAGGAGAATTGAGCTAAGCTCAAGATTAATTAAAATCTGTAATTTAGGCTTCGAATGAGTGGATTTCATTCATCAACATCTCTCTTGAGATGGTCTTATTGTTAAAATAACTTCTGATTCGACAAGTGACTTTCAACACGAAGTTACGTCATCGCTGATAATTTAAATGAAATCCAATCGTATTACTTACACTCAATGAATATTTTTTCAGCCAATTTGATAACTGAAAATAACTTCAGAAATTAATTAATACAACAACCATTCCTAGATTTTATACTGGTGTACCTTAGAGTCCCTCGCGTAGAGGATAGACTCACCTGAAACTGAAGAATTTTACGTTTATTCATTGTAAATTATAATATTACAGATAACAGAAATGTGTAGAAATAAATTAAATGATATTATAGTAGTTTAACATTAAAATAATTTCGGAGCACGTAGAAGACATCTTCGTATAAATAAAATTACAATTTTTGTATATTTTTTACTTATTTTGACTGTGTTGTTATGTACAAATATCATTTGCATAATGAATAAAGTCGTATAAAAGCTTCACTAGTATAGTATTATATTATCTGTGGCTTTACTATTCTCTTGTTTTAAATATTTTAAAACATACGTTGTTTAGCCTACATTATCAAAATATTTGCGAGAACTGCGAACAAAAGTACCGTCGTATATTATTTTTAATATTCTAAATATTATTTACGTTCGCTTTGAATACATTTTGTGATATTACGTCCCCAAAGATATTGCTCCGAAATTATGATAATGTTTAACCAAATAATATCTCCAAAAAATAGGCCAATAAGTCAGCCATGAATCGAGGTTTATATTCGATATAAGAATTCATCTGAGATTCATCACCCTCTATGCAAATACTCGCTGATAGATATTGCGAGGGTCCCGTTTAGCGATGTGTCGAAATTAATGTTTTTCGACGTTCCGCTGCCAGCCTTGACGGAAATCTAGTCATTTTTCATCTGAACGATGTTAATATCGTGCAAGTGCTTTTTTATGACGATTTTATACCGAAAACATTCAATTACACCGTGAAACGACATGCATCTGTCAAACCATAAGTGACATTCACATATCGTGCTCATATTAATTTAATTGTAAAAACCAAACATAGGGGTAAAACATTAAGAATATTTTAAAAAATATTAACATTAAACACTGATCGTTAAAATGGGTTTGTGCAGTAATTTACATTGCTAAGGTATTCGTGGAAAGAAGGTAACAAGCGTTGTGACACTATACACAATTAAAATAAAATAATGACTCACTGTTCACGGCACAGAAATTTACATTAAAACACAAAGTATTATTTATGTCAGTTTAAAAAGAAATAGGGTTTGAATTTAAATCATTCCTTATTTTTAAGGCTTGACAATTTACCTGGGATTTTTTCCAACTTGGATGAATATTAAATTAGTTAGAAATACTTTTATATTATCTGCAATCTTGCAATATAATTAAAAATACACCAATATTTAATACAAATCAATTCAAAAATTAATAGGTTAGGTTTATTCAATTTTTCCCTCCAAATTCCATCTGTCATTATTTCCACAGATACAGAATACAGCTACCATTCACAGAAAGTGTATACCATCACTGAACCGATTTGACGCGTCCATACGATTAACGTGACCAAAAGGTCGAAGTGGGCATGATTAGGTCCAATTAAATTACGGTCGCACTTGCTGACCAAGCAGTGGTGGTAATCAACCCACTCCCGAATTAATCGTTGTTATTGACTTTGGATTAATTAAAGGTTGGACCAATCATGTTGGAGAGAATATAACGTTAATCAAGAAATGTCTTGGTTTTTTTAAGGGTTTGATTGTTTGTAATCGAAAATATTTATTTTAAAACGTTTGTTTGTCAATCTAAATTAAAATGTGAATCGAATTTGTTGTTAACAATAAGCGGTTTACATTATTTTTTAAGAAGTAATATTTTAACTCATTTAATTACGACTGTTCTCCGACTTAAAATGAAATAAAGTACAACTGAATTTCTAACAATCGCAAAAACTTTTGCTAGTTACAAATTCATTAAAACTTTTAAAAAGACTCGCAGTGGACCTTGTACTAAGACATTTACTTTTTATCTATACACGCGGATATCTTATGAAATTAATTTTATTCTTATCTTGTGCTATGCGAAATTTTACAAGATGTAAGTTTTACATCTTGAAGAGATATATATCTGAAATTTTCTATTATTTTCTAAATCCTCTTTTCGATGTAGAATGTCCAAGAACCATTAAAAAAAAGAACAGGAAAGATTTTAGTTTGAATATTTTTTAATCTCTTCATTCACACTTGTTCTTATAATCCCATACAAGCAAACCGACCGACGAGCTTTATTTAACGACGATATTAAATGTAAATTTAAATATGCAATTCCAAATCTCATTATCTTTGGAGTTCTCTATCTCATTTTAACATATATAGAGTAAAAAGGATAATAGAACAAAGATGTGGAATAATCAGCTCACGCTACAAAAAGTGAAGCGATTCGTTATCTCCAATTGAATTTTTTCATTAATTATGCGACTCTTGATGGTTCAGTTTTCCTTTTATTTCAACCCTGT
Source organism: Phoebis sennae (assembly GCA_001586405.1). Lineage (NCBI taxonomy): Eukaryota > Metazoa > Arthropoda > Insecta > Lepidoptera > Pieridae > Phoebis > Phoebis sennae. The sequence continues at coordinate 125,897 of LQNK01000470.1, read as the reverse complement.
TTTTACAAGCAGCTCATTTCGCTCTACTATTTTAATATATTATACATTCAACAAAGAACTTTATGTCACAATAGCTTTTCACTAGCTTCAGTTGCTACCACAGACTAGTAATAATTCGTAGCAAAAAATGTTTTCTAAGGTGCTAGTATGGAACTATAAATTTAATGCAAGTTACGGTCACAGAGTATTTATAAGAAGTGTAATTAAGAAAATTTATGCGGTTGTACTTTAAGCGGAAAATGTTGTGATTTAATGTAATGTTTTTAATATTTTATTGGCACAGAAAAGGCTGAATATTTGTGATTTATTTTAACGGAACGAGGTCAGCGCAAGCGGTCCCATTGATTGGTTATGTGCCAAGGGTCAACAGTAATTGATTAAGTTGGCAACACTGTCGCGCCATCTGTTGGATATTGTTGCATGACTCGTGCTATGATGGTGCGGTTACAAAGTTTTGGGGCCACAGAGTATAACATAAAAACTAAATTAATTAATTCATCAGTGATATCTACAAACTGTTGCGATGAAGCTATGAATGTTATAATTTTGGGGTCTTTTATGAAACTTGTTTTTAAATATGTATAAACTTTGATCAAAATGCAGTTCGTAACAGCAAAATTTCATGTCCCATCTATTACTTACGTCCTTTGGCAACATTTCGGTGATAGGGTATAATCCGGGGATATTAAATGCAAATAAGTCCATCAGGTTAATGCATACAAAGTGATCACGATATAAATCAGGGAGGATTACCGCTACAGCTGGAAGAAACAAGCGATAATACGGGGGTCTGGTGATTAATGATTTTATGATACTGATAGGTTACATTGATTTACGTCCAGGGTGCCAATTTGGTATGGATCCCCTAAAATTTATTCATTTTAGTCTATTTTCCTTTAAATTGTATTAAGATACAAAATTTTTGTAAAAGATTGTAAAATACTTTCTTATATTGAATAAAAAATGAACGATCAAATTCAAATTGTCTTCTGTCAAAGCTAAAACTTTGTATTATAGCTCATTTACATTTCAATCCCTTCATTGTGCGAAAAGGTTCTCTTGAAATAAGAGGATACCAATTTAGTTGTGTTTTAGAAATAAAACTGATGAATTCAACTTCCAATTCAAGTAAAGTTAAGATTATTTGAGAGGCTGTATTATTTTGAAGATTTGGGTTTTGTTATTGTTATTCTTGATTCTCTCTTAGTATTAATATTGAAACCAATAAATATTAAAAAATTGAGGCAATTACGTTAATTTTCTCGTATTCTTGCTAATTTGGCGTTATTTCAAAATGAATAAATTAAATGAAATTAAAGCTTAAAAGTAGCTAGCTTAAATCAATAAAGTAATCAAGTAGCATCAAAGGAGCTACGTTAAATTATTCCGCTGTTAGAATCGTTAAATATTTCAACAATCAGTCTCAAGTGCGAATGCAAACTTCTATCGGGCAATTAGCGCCATTTGCAATTCCAAATCCACCGTCGTTAACGATAGAAAAACTGCCCGACGAAAAAATTAAGAAGTACCTAAAGAGTAAATATAAACGACCTGGCAACAAAAAGTTAAGAAAAAAAAGGACTTAAATTGTGATTTGAAGATGGAACATTCTATGGTTCCACGTTTAAAATTTTAAACGCTACGTCTAATTACGTTTATTTTCAACGAAGTCTTTATTCCGGTTTTGTGGAAAAGTTGAGTGTTGTTTTATTCTTTCGCGGAGGTTTTATTAATGTTTTATAACTTTAAAATTCGTTTCAATCCTTTGCAAACAATCGGAGGGCTGGCTGCCAGACGTACCTGTAACAAACAAAATTAAATATGCTTAATGCGTTTAATGAATTTTTAAGGTTTCACTGCAGTAAAAATAAAAATTGTGATTTGAGAAGTCATAATTAAATTATGAATATTTTTATACTTCGTAATATATTGTTAAGATTTTTAATTTTAATAATCATGATATTTTAGTAGTTACTGAGAGAGTAAGAGATGACAGTATTCTTATTAATATTTGTGGGCAATTCTTACAACACATATCTATAAGAACACTCTTAGAAATATAAATAAATGGCTAAAACTTTAAACAATACCCTTACTATGAATTAACTTTAGATCATACAAGTAAAAAGCACACGTTAATTATAATGTTAGCACACATTTTTGTATAACGTTTTTGGCGACTGCAGTGACCACAGAGTACGCAGGACAAATTTAACAAACAGCGACATGAATAAATGCTTGTAATTAACTAAGGTACTAGCTTTTCGTTAATGTACGGTGAACCTAAATGGGTACCAGTGCAATAATGCAGCTTAGTGGGAGGTAATAAAGATTAGAATTGAGTAAACTGTAAGATTTAATGTTTTGTTAAGGTTATTTATACCTAGTTGTATTTATAATGAAAAATAACGGGACCTAATGGTACTTAGGAGCAAGATTTTAAAACTCCTTAATTTAAATATCTTGGCGAATAAATTTTCTTTCAATGAAAAGAATTAAATGAGCAATTTTTTAATAGTAAACAGAACAATGAACCAAAACCAAAACAATAAAAACACCAAATAATATAGTACATAATACAAAATATAGTACATAAAATAATAGAATAG
>LQNK01000470.1:80238-122505 GCA_001586405.1 Phoebis sennae | reverse complement strand
AATATGAGATTTTGGTTGAGTTGCGGACATGCCTTTTTATACTTTAACGTATACGTTAAGAATATAAAAATGCATGTCCCCAATATCTATAGGTTAAGACGATGAAAACGCTTAATGAATCCTTAAAAACCTTAAAAAAATAACTAACTCTCCGCCCGCGGCTTCGTTCGCGCGGGCTAAAATTTTCTGTATTTTGAAGAGGCGTGCGTACTGTAAAATTTTGGTCAAACCTATTTCTATAGAAAATTAAAAAAGAAATCTATAGACATGCGCATATATCAGCGGTCATGCGACCGTAATTATTTTAGACTTTTGTTGTGCGCCTCTACAAAATACAGATATTAGTAGCCCACGCGTGCGAAGCCGCGGGCGGAAAGCTAGTACAAAATATAGTACATAAAATAATAGAATAGATAGCAGAGACAATTTCATAAACACATTTTGAAATCAAATCATAAAAACTATAACCCTTTTATGCATACACCCCATCGGACTTCTAAGTAATTAATACATTAAAAGGGACATAATGAATGCAAAGATAAATAAATTCCTAAAGTAATAAATTTTTAAATATTGCTGTAACGCCTTTAACGGCTGTTATTGCCTTCGCTACGTAATTAGTTAAACGGAAAATTCGTACATTCACTAAAAGCTTAAAACACCGGGGTAAGGGTTATAAAACTAATATTTAACACAATGGAAATTAAACTTTACTGCATTGTTATATGGTTCATTATTACTTGTATAAGGAGTTAGCATTCAAATTGTACAGGGTGACTTTTTAGTCGACGGACGTATTTAAGCAGCGTGTTGAGTTTTCGATTCTCAGTCCGAATATATAAAAAATTTAACCTCTTTTATTAACAAAATTTTTCAATAAATGCAATATATATGACGACAGTGAACGCAAATATAAATAGTGTCTGCACTATTTCACTTAGACACGTACAAATAAATCGAATTAGTACTGAAATATGTTTCCTAAGTCCCGACTTTCATCTAAAAACTGTATCTTGAGTGGGGCTGAAAAAAATACATCACACCATTAAATGATTTATGTGATATAGGGTGACACACATTAGAAATGTTAAAGGAAACCTTGAGTATGTTGTTTCTCTTAAATTTATTTGAACATCATATTTTTCAGAGGTTCATATGATCTTGAACTAACGCTGCTCTTGACAAAAAAAATCACGCTGTATATTAGTTGAGTAAAGTTCAGTATTAATAGTCGAAAGTCGCGATGTAAATAAATAGCAGGGGGTTGTAATTCTCACATCTGTCGCACTTGCGGACTCAGCACAATACAAAGGTCACTCGGATGCTTTGAATCGCGATTATAGTAATACGCATTCAAAAGCAATTTAGTTTGAATTATTTTGATTGATTGGCTTATGGGATTAGGTTGAAACACGGTTGAAAGGGGTAGTAGATATAATTAAATTTTTGCAACAAAAATTTTAGTTGGAGTCAATCCTTACTCCCTGACAAATGTTATAAATTTGAAAATAACTTCATCTGTATAGGGATTGTTTGAGACCCGAGAAAAGACAGTAGTTTTTATGCTACGGGAACGTGAGACATACGCGTCGCATAGCTAGTGGCAAATAAAGAGTGTATATTTAGAAAATAATATCACTTTAAAATTTAATGATAATATAGATTTTTGTGTTTATTTCATCAAACAATAGTGCTAAACGAATAACATTTCCGGCATTAATAACAATTTGACCAAAGAAATGACGATGTATATCGGTTAATAACGCTCATGTAAGATTCTTTATAAATATGAATAATATAATATAATCATCATTTATAAACTTATGAAGTGGTTCAGCCTGTTTGAACAGTAAGTTTACCGTCGTATATTTCGTCGTAACTCACATATAAAATCAAAATGATGTCAAAACGTGCCTAATTAATAGTAATTTGCTCACTAATGCTAACATTTCTTAATAAAAACAATAACACTTAAATTAGTTCTACGCTATCAATTAGCTTCATCAAACTCAGCCACATCCATAACAATAAGTTAGTGCTAGCCGTTATTTAATAACCCCTTTACAATTTGTTGAAACCTGCCAAGCCGTGTCCGACTGAAAAGACCGCAGTGCGCCTGCTAATTCAATAACCCCGCTAAAAATACCTTATATTTCCTTGATTTTTAGATCGTTTCATATCACTGTGATGTAATTAGACGGAGCGGGAACGAATTGATATTATTTCAACTGTTTGGATGTTCAATTACAACTTTATTCCGTTATTTCTGCTTTAGGATTTAGATTTTTGAGACTAAGGTTTTACTAATTTACTTTCTATTAATAATTATTGTTATTGTTAATGTGAATTACTGTATGTTTGTTTGTTTCATAGTTAGAAACGGCACATGGATAATTCACCAAATACTTAATACATATCGTATGTGGTTCACGCGGACAAAATTGCCAGAGGAAGATAGTCCCTATTATCAAAATAATGTTATAAACGCTAAACAAAGTTTGTTTGTTACCTCCTTACGCTTTATCTAGTTTACCAATCTTGAAATTTTTCATACATATAGTTGGGACGACGTAGAAAGACACAGATAAGCAAATCATTTCGAAAAACGCACTATTCCTGCGGGATTTAACTAGTTTTAAATAAAGTTTAAAGAAAAAGGCACTTATAAAATCAAAGAATATGCAATGCAACATGTACTATGTTGCATTGCATATTCTTTGATTCTAAGGTATTTGTGTTAAAATTTCAATAATAAAACCAAGCTTTCCACATTATACTCCAATATTCATACAGCGGAAAATTGTAAAATGACTATTTAAAATCGTTCACAAAGCGAACAATGGTCTTGCTATTCCAATAAAATTCACTTACGAAATGGAAAAACACTTGGATAAACTTTTTGATTTGAAAACTTTTATCGAATACTTGCCAGCGTAAACAGACAATGTTATTCAATCTATTGTATTGTTTCACTGGTTCTGACAGTCAAATATGTTTTAAATATTGTGTGTTGCATACAAAAGATTAGATTTTTATCATAGTCTGCTAGACTTTGATAAACATTCGATTCCGGCTATGGTGATAGATTTTGACGAATGTTGTTGGATCTGTAGAAAGTATTCAATTATCGGAAATATAGTATTTGAATAAAATAACTGGTTAAGAACAAAAACTTCTACATAATATTTCTTCCAACGACCTACGAATATTAAATTTCTATAAATTCATGTGTTTGCAGATAAGGCATGTCTATTACAAAAATACGCGTTAAGAATTTAAAAAGCAAAACAGCATAAGTGAAAAGTAATGTGTTCAGCTGAATTCACAAATGATTCCAACTCAAAATTTACATAGACAAACACATTTTTAGCATTACCCGAACGATAAATATTTATTCCTGTTAAAATGCCATTCTTATAACTTTATAAAGATAAAATTTCGCCGGGGAAGTTGGGAAAATTCCATAATTTCCTCTCATGGGAACCATGCATTATGCCCTGAGGTAATGAAGCAGAAACGTCGATCACGACAGATGAGGACTTGCTGAGTAATGCAGACGTTTTATGCTTACAAGGTCAGATTAATACAGTAATTGTTTGCGTTTAAGATGTCTTCGTTGTTGCTCTATATACTTTTGGGGTTATAAAAACTGATTTTTGAAATTTGTTTTCGATTGAAATTTTTATTTTTGTTTAAGGATCAATTTTACAATATATCAGTCGTAAGTCAGTATTTCTTAATATGTAAGAGTCGTAAGCTTTCAGTATTTCTAAATATGTAAGATTGTTGTCTATCCCACTACAATCAAAAACAAAGGAAAGCTTTGTTTAAACTTAAATATTTAGATTTCCTTATCAACCAACATCATTAAATAATGTTTGAAATGTTTAATCTTATCTTTCTTATATTTTCTTGTATGCTAAAAATTAGCTCAGAGATTGTAACCAAATACAGGCTTATCATTAATTTTCTCAAATCCAGATATCCAAATAAGATGTAAACAGTAAATATGTGTATTAGAGACGGTTACATTAAGATTAGCGCTACACATACCACAGTCGTTGGATACTGCACTTAATTTATTTGGGTTATTACCTGTATTTCACAACTAATATTCTAACACTATTTTACTGTAAATAGCAGATTTGTTCAAATCTCTGTTGTGTGTGGGTACAGTACAAGCAGAAAAATCGTTTACGCTGATCAGATTTATTAGCCTCAGTACAAAGTAATCCACAGTTACAAATTGTCTCTTCAAAGCCTCATCATGTTCTTTGGCCTCAACCTTCAACCGGTCCTTTTATGTCTAGTTTTCTTGTCGCTAAAACTGACAACTGGTAATTGTGATAGGTTTGTGAGTTACCACAGTCTCCATTCTTGAAAAAAATCTGCTCCCTACTCTTAATGTAGAATGCAAAATTTTGCAATTTTACATTTTCTTGGATCGTATCTAAAACGTCATGAAGAGATTATGATAACTTTCTTCAACTAAATATAGACACTTCTTCACTCATACAAGTACATCATTTATATTCTCACATCTAGATAAGTATACAAATCGTGAAATAAGATGTAAACAGTAAATACGGGTGCATTAGAGACGGTTACATTAATATTAACATGCACATACTGTAGTTGTTGGATCTTGCGCTTAATTCCTTTGGGTTATTACCTCTATTTCACTACTAATATTACCCCTATATTTTACTATAAATAGCAGGATGATTTGTTAAGAAAGGCATATTATATCCTCTTTATTTACTTTCGCCGTTTTGTTTTGAATGAAAATTTAAAAGTAAGATTTCTGAAAACTTTCTGGAAAATCGCCCAAACTATTAAAGTTGATCTATTTATTAATCAAACCCCTACACAGATAAATTTCTAATTTAGAAATAGCTGTGAAGAATATTCCAGATTAATAACACCGATGCGAACAAGATATCATTAAAATATAATGATTGTATATTTACAATTCTTTATCCAACGGCCCAAGATTTTTGAAAATCGGTTGAAAAACCCCTGATTTATCGATACATACCTTAAAAAAACATACGTCCCAAATTGATAACCTCGTCAATTCCTTAAAAGTTGTGTAGCTAAAAACAGATCTTACCACTTGTATATGTCACATTTACCTATAGGTTACCATCACCAACGAGCTTAGAACAACGTAAATTTACTCATATGACAAGCATTGGAAGTAATCATATATGGGCATTTATATCGAAGATTACACCAATGCGGTCAGGGTTTATGGCTTCTATGGTTAGTATATAACCAGAAATCATTATAATATAATCAAAACAGTCCTTAAGGACCACATACCGCAGCTGGCAGGCGGCCAATATGTCCCATACAGCCTTTAACCTAGGACATAATGTACTGCGGTATATCGGCGGCACCGGGCCGTAAAATCATTTGTTTATATAAACATTATCAGCAATATAACAACACACATTATTTGAATAAATGGCGTATTGAGGTACTTTATATTGGAGATTTTTATACTTTTGTGAGACCTGCAGACTTACATTAAGAGAATATTTTGTGAGGTAGATCTGCAAACCCTTCCAGTTCAAAAGCTACAAGGTAAGTCTAATCTTATGATTTATAATTTGATTTATTTTTCTAAATATTTGAGGAATAGTGACATTATTGTAAAAAAAAAAACAATAAAAATCACAAAAGTTACATAGATTGGACTCTTGTAGATACTTTATTTTTCGATCGGGCATGATAAATGTATGACATGAGTATAGCTACGCCCCGAGGTAACACACGCGTATATCTCCCGTATCCGTATTCCATACCCGGAGCATACCATATCATGGGATTTAGGGATAAAAACTATCCTGTCCTGTCCTTTCTCGAATTTTAAACAATCTCTGTACAAAATTTCATCCAAATCAGTTTAGGCGTGAGGAAGCGACAGACGTACAGACAGAGTTACTATTGAATTTATTACTAAGGCTATCCCGATGGAGCTCGAGACTTCGTATCGACTAAGGTGTCTATGTGTGTGTTAGTCGTCCACGCTTTGTATGGAATGTGTTTTCTGTATAGATAAATTCATCCTCGTCGCGCCCCACTCTTTTTCCTAATTGTTGACAGTATATGTATGCAAGCTTCCGTTTGTGTGGAGTTTTATAAGTACACACTCATAACCCATGTGTGAATACGCACACTAAAATAAAATATAGACTTATTAGGACAAAGTATTGCGATCATAGTAAAATATTTCCGAAATTCAGAAACTGATGGGTTGCGTCGTCTTGGATGGCACTATATCTATTTCGTGCTTAAACCTAGTATATAATGTAATACGGTATATGGGAAGCATCGAGACGTAAAATCATTGTCCCATTTTGTTTGAATGGGTAACTTGTAAATTACTAGAACTTTGCTTGAGCAATGTACGACGTAACATATTAAATACCATTCCTGAAAGTTTGATAGCTAGTGAAGCGTTCGGTTTTATAAAAATTGTTGATACTTGCGTATACGTACAAAATCTGAACGTTAAATTTACATTTTTGTTGATATATTCATCAGGCACAGTCAGCTAAGATTTTCTGTTTATTTATTACAATGTAAATTACACATCACTGTGATATTAATATATCTGACAGAAAATATATGCCTTTTGGCTAAAAAGCGAATTATTTCTGGCCTTTCGTTAAGTTTTTAAACATTTTTATAAACACCAATTCATTACTTGAGTTTTTTTTGCCGAATTATGACTTTTCATATAAAACATAAATAGAAATATGGGAGTTGATTAAGTTCATTATTTCTAAATGTCCTACATTACTGTGCCAATTTCGCAAATGTCTAATCCTAATAAAATAATATTATCTTATTATTTGAGCAGAGGATAACGTAGCAAATATTGTCACACTAATTGTAGTTATAGGGTATTGGATATCCAGCTCCTTATATTATTAAAGTAAAAGATTTTATATAAACCATCTAATCGTCATGTAATGTAACTCATAATATTTTTTTTGAAAAGAGCAACTTTCGAGTTTCTTGCTTTAGCTTCCAGAAATAAAGGGATTTTTGCTTTTATTTTATTTAAAAACATCTTATGATTATATTTATTTTAAAATCTTGGACAGAATCGGGGTGAGACAGAATTTTTTCGCAAATAAGTGAAGATTTGGTGAAAAAATTAACCATGTTTAAATATATTTTATCAAATCAAAGTTTTTTTATTAAAAACTCTTGGCAGCTTAATCTTGCAACTATAATTATTATTTTTAATTTCATAATAATTTCATATCCAAATAATGCATATAAAAACTTTACTCACTCGGTTTTATGAAGCAACTATTATAACAATAATCACGACTCGCGGTTACCGTTAATTTACTGAATGCTTCATAGTGGCAATAAAGCATTTAGTGGCGATATAAACTTTGAGAACACTTTTAATAGTTTCCATCAACCGTAGCTCAGATGGTACCTTAGCTAAAGATCTACTAGCTTTTACTTGCGGCTTTGCTTGTGTGAATTTCCTATAAGAAAAGTACGCTTTTTGAGTAGAAAAGTAGCTTTTGTCCTTCTCTAACCAGTTAGTTAGTATAGTTATACTAAGGGTATCTTAAAGAGTACCTATATAACTTTTATAAGCCCGGCAACACACTCGCTAGACTCATGGTGACACAGTCGGCACTGACTACTTACCATCAGGATCGATTATAAGCCCCCCCCCCCCTTTCAATTTAAAAAAATGTAGTGTACCGGTATAGAAGATACCAGCAAGAAACTCGATAGTTACTCTTCAGTCTTCGTCTTCTTAAATAGACGACTTCACTGTTTAATGTCTGGTTTATTACTATTTTATATACATTATACTTTTGTCAACATAAAGGTTGCTACACATTACACAAAAATCGTAAAAAGACTATTGAAAACGATTTAAAAAAGTTAAAAAGCTCTGTAAACTCTTACAAACCTCTCCAATAAACTAGTTAAATAGATTTCCGATATTAAAAACATGCCGATCAGATGACAACTTTAATCGAGCTGCGGTGTTAGCGCGCCGCGCGACTCTGCCCGCTTTTTGACGCGCTATCGTTAAGGGAATCTGTCGAATTATTCTCATGAATATTTATACGTCTGTCGCCTGGGGGTCCATGGAAGCACAATGGCTTCTGCATTTTGCTGTAGATCGATATTCTTACGGCATTTTTGAAACCTCATTATGCTGTGGTGCATACATCAGTTTTGAGGGTTATGTCTGATTAAGGTAAGTATGTGGTATCAGTTATCAAAAATTATGTAAACTAATTTACAATGATGGATGGTGGTGAGAATATTTGTTTTATTTGGATGTTTTCGCTTTGAGAGTCTTACTAATACATATTATAAATGCGAAACTTTGTGAGGATGTTTGTTATTTTTTCACGCAAAAACTACTGACCGAATTGGTGCACCAGATCTCTAGTTATAAATGTTGTAAAAAACCAGTCTTTTTTATATGCATAGATTATCTTTACTTCAGAAATATTAATAAGTAGTGATGAAGGATTTAAGTTATTCATACGCTTTTCAAATCAGTTGGTCTGAATACCAATTAATTGTGAAAAAAAAGGGTTTCAACCATCATAGGGATCTGGGCGATACAATTAGTGTAAAATATTTTTTGAAATAAATGGTTAATTAATTAATTTATTTATTTATTTACTAGCTTTCCCCCGTTTTAGATCAATAAAAATATCATATCATCTAATCCAGGCAATAATTGTATACGAACTTCAATTAAAATTCATTCAGTAATTGCGGTATTGATACAGGCATACAAACTTTCATGTTTATAATATTAGTAGGATTGTTATTAGACAATTCATCTGTTATTTATAGTTTACTTAGCTTAGTAGATACGGTATGCAATTCTAGTGCGCTAAGATTGCTAAGAGCGTCACGGCTTAGCACTCCAACGCTTTGCTTTCAATCGCTCGAACTAATTGGGGATGTTTATTTATTCTTGAGAAAATTGATCAGATAATTGTAATTAACCGTCTTTATAACATTATTTTATTTAATACTTGTCGAACCATAATACAGCATGGATAATGTAGCTTTCGAATGGTGTAAGATTTTTTTAAAATCGGTGGAGTTGTTTTTTGAGCTTACTCATTACAACCAAACAAACAAACAAAGTTTTCCTCTTTATAATATTAGTAAAGACTATGTGCTGTAAGATTACCCAGTCAGATAAACAATATTTCGTTACTATAATATCGTATAACTTAAAATGATTCTTATACTTATTATGTAATACTATTTAAATAGCTTTAAACTTTACAATGTACTCAAGATGTCATTTCCAGTGGTTCTCAAACGTCCGAGGAAGCTATTAATATACAGTTCATGGTGAACTTTGATTAAATATTCCGTGCAATATCCAATTCTCACAACGCAACATTTGTTGGGAACTGAGAAACTGTAAGCGTCACAAAGTAATACATTGGCCGAAGTTTAGCACTTGAGGCGTTACTGCACGCGATTCGTATTAGTTTAGGATAGCCTTTGGAAATTCATTCTATGATAAATAAAAAGCTTTTAACTCAAAGTGACTTTTGAGTAGGGCCTACGTAACCCTTATTTGAGTATGCGTCGCTGTTTCTCATAAAATGAAGTAAAGGATTAACCCTACAAAATCAGTGCAAACAATAATGGTGTGGTTTAGACATATTTTACCCATCACACAAATTCCTTGTGACGATCAAGAGGAATTCCATAAGACTCCAAGATTTGGTTACGTCGCAAATAGATTTTTAATCAATTTACTCCGTCGGCCATTTTGGAAGGCGACCGCCTCCGGTTGGGTAGTTTGAATTTAGAATGAACGCACAGGCTTGGGCCCCATCAATCATGGCGACTGGCCCGTGGATGACGGTTACAAATTATGATTGAGATTTATGCCCTTGTCCAGAAGGTGGGAACGTCTCTAACGACCAAATAACTGACTAATTAATAACGTTCTTTATTACAACCGTTACGGTTCATTGCCAGCAATGGGTTAACCATTTATGAATGAGCTGGTTAACCCCCCGCTGAAAGTTGATATTTATTATAGCTATTTTTATTATTAACATTTATTTCTTTTTTATGATAAGAATCTAAAATAGAAAAACCAATAGAAATAAATTTGTAAATAGTGACTTAAATCTCCATTTTTAGATCCACGGTAATGCAAAAGCATCACCAGTACCCGGTAATTCCTTCACAAAAACACTCGTAAACCGAAACTCGATAAGCGTATGAACGTATTTTTCTCAAGACATCCGAAGTGGGCGAACCTAAGAACCTTTGTAACCGTAACACTATCGAATAAATGGTTAAGAGGACTGCATTGTTGGGTTATCTCAAACGAGGTAGTTGAGTTCCGATAGAGGATTCCATTGAGCTGGTGGAAATCGATATGCTCTTATCAGGCTGTATGCGAGGTGTTCTGAATTATCACGGCTTAGGGATTAATAATTTATATTGAACTCAAGGGCTTTGTACGCTTGGTATGTAATGGAGCGTCGTTAATGTAATAGATTGTTTCGTGCACGCATTTCATTTAGTATAACCATTTGACTAGCCCCGCCCGCAGATGTATGTACTATTTTATAGTATAAAAACTATCATTTATATGAAACAAGCAATATTTATACAGATTATTTATATCCTACGCAATTTTATTCGTACAAACGTATTTTACAATAAAATCAATAAATAAATTTACACAATATATTTTTCTCAAAAGTATTGATCCCTATTTTAACCTTAAAAGATTTGAATATTAAATGATCCATCCCTAGTAAGACGTCATTTTAAATATAAGAATACTTTCAAAGATTTTTCAAACCACAAAGCAACTAGCAAAACATTGCAAAGTAATAACTTTTTGTACTTACTCAAACGGCAAAACAAATATTTAAAAGTAATCAACGAGGCTCATCTGACAAAAAGCAAATAAGCATATTTCAGTCATAAACCGTACCACATAAAAATAACTACGAAAATGTTCATCGCCGATAAAGCGCCGACATGGCGTCACCCCTTTAATCCTATAAAATTTATGTTACAGTTGAGGCTCGCGAAACGTATTATTATTTTAGGGGTGATCTATTTATTAGGAGCTTCTAGCTATAAACAATCTATTAATAAATTAAAGCTGGCCCTTGGGGACGGCGTGACGTCACTGTGGTAAAACTTAACAGTTAGAGATTAATGTAAAATAATTGACAATTCGCAATGTTTAATTATAATTTATAGACAAGGGATATGGTAATACATACAACTGTTCATGTCAGAGCCAAATGTTGCGCGACTATTACGTTAAAATTATATTAATTTTATTATATGAATAGAGCTCAATTTGAGTCCTAATGTTAATTGTATTTTTTGCTTTTAAATCGTTTAATATTGGGCTATTAATAAATGACTTTTTGTCTTCGGTTTTGGTTGTACATTATAAGTATAGTATAATAAGAATAGTTTTTTTAGTTTATTTTAATTTGTATCGAACTCCTTTAATCAAATCTTATTTCATATTTTGCGAATAGGCATTGTATTAACTTTTATGTTTCCTTTTCTAAAACTAGGAAATAGTCTTCTTTTTATAATAAAAAATCACTATTATATACTAGATCATAAATCTATTTATAAGAACACAACGTACATTCAGAGTACACGTACTTTATTAATAGCAGGCATTTATAACGTTTTAATTACCTACAATATTAAAACCTCCAATAAAACTCAAAGACAATAAATGTAACCTTTCTAATTAAGAGCAGGATTATTCCTTGTCATATCTGCCTGAACTTACTGGATTAGAATATCATATCGAGACAGTCCTATTTCAATGGGATTATACAATTCGTTTTTATTTCTGAAAGTTTAATTATGTGCGATTTTATTTGATATTTGCGTTATAATTAAATGGCCGTTAAGATAAGGTTATAACAATCTTATTAGTTTAAATTTGTATTTATATGTCTTCAGTTTGGAAAAAATGTCTGTCTATAATGGTAAGTTTAAAACAACGTATATTTCGATATCTAAATTTCAGCTTTCTATGTTGAGTATCAAGCTGTTAGTGATCTACGTCAATCAATTACTTATTTATTATCTACTTCGCTTATTGCTTTCTGCCCGGTTGTCTGGTAGGGATCACTACTAAGTGATAAGGCCGCCTAATATATTTTACTGAGTGAACCAACATTCTAGCTCCTAATTCTGTAACTATACAGTACATTAAAGAGTGAAATAAATAAATTACAAAAAGGTGACTTTTCTTATAAAAGATTTATGTATAAACTGGTTCAATGGGGTTTTAATTATTTCCGCCTGTAAAAATTTTATCAGATTATTTATTAGAGATCTCTGTTGAAAAATTCTGACGCCGGATATAAATCCGTCAGATTTATGACAAGGTAAGCGATAAATAGCTTTAATTGCCCCTTTATGTATATTACGCCTTTTGGATTTTGGATGTACGGTGGCGATAAAAGATGGATGCTGTGTGGTTTCTGTGAAAGAATATGAGCGTATAGGTAAAATTAAAGGATTTGTTATATCGATTTTTAAAGCTTCAATTAGATGAGTTTATTACAAAGATATTACTTTCTTGCCTTTTATAGAGTATTTTTATAAAAGGAATCTATGCGAACTGTCTGAATCAGGCTCACGAGACACTGTCATTTATAATTCCATAATGCCATAGAACCGCATTTGAATCTTCATAGTTTATACGAGGTGCGTTAAAAAAATCGGAAATCGAATATACGAGTAAGTAACTCGCGAAAGTTTATAAGTCGCGATACTTTTTGAACACACCTCGTATTTTCCGTAAATATACGTAGAGCGTCTTATTTTTCTTTCCCTATTATAGTAATATAAACCATCAATAAAAGTAACATTAAAATTGGCATGCGTTAAACAATTTAATGTCTCAAATAAGAGAAAACGCTACCGCTCATAACTTGACGTAGTTCATAATTCGGGGGTTAACGAGATGGTAAATTCAGAAAAACAAGCGACCTCGAGGGTCAGACGGGGTACAATTAAAAGCTGACTGTAAGCTTAACTGACCTAGAAATAATGAGACGATTCCGTGAATAATGAGTCAATATTGCACATTTTCCCTTCATCAAATTTTTTCAAGGATTTAGAGCACCTTTTATAGCTGTTATTTTACTTTGTTCGCCTTTTGGGGTTATTTGGTTTTTTAATCTGCTGCTGAAAGACTAGGGCTAAGCTATATTGACATTACAATAGTATACGTCAATCATGTATCAATTATTAGCTAGTCTGTTGTTGATAATAAAGAAAACAATGTTAAACACAAAATTATATTAATTAACAATGGTACGTTTTAATAATTCAAATTCGTTTTTTTTTAACTTTCATCGTATACAATGGTAACAATGGGAACGGGATATATGCGCGGGTGAAACCGCGGGGCACAGCTATATAATAAAATATTATTAAAACATATAGAAGAAGTATTGAAGTAAGGATTGTTGTCATCAAAATATAAATGTCTTTGAGTGTTCAAATTAAAACAACTGATCCTTATTAAAAAGGGTTTTGGGTTCAATTATAATACAATCACAAAATTGATTATAGCTGTTAAGATATAAAATTTCCTTTATTCGCACAGATCTCTTAATTTAAACAAAAATATAATTTTATTTCACAAATATCGACAATTCTCCCTTCGAATACAATTTCCTTCAACACTTTCGAATAATAGAATTAGAATTTTCAACATAATACGAACTCAAAATAAAGCGAAACCGATCGGCAATACGTCGCAGATATTTACAAAAAGCAAGAACTCTCGAGTCCGTTCTTGAACGAATAAAAGAAAATAAATAAGAATCCCAAGCACTTTCAGACTTTAACTTTACAGTTAGCTCACCACTAGTACTGGCTTCTTAGAGTTACGTGATAAGTATTATTAGTGTTCTTATTTTTCGCTTTTGTCAAAGTTTCGTGTGACGTAATACGGCGAGCGAACCATTTATAGTATGCGTAAATATTCAAGTGTCTTTTGTCATCGCAAGAATAAAATTTGAAATGTACTTCCCTCATATGTATATATAGACTTTAGTAATAAGTAGATTTTGTAAGTTTCAGTTACAATTAAAATAATTAATAATAACAAAATCTTTTACTATTAAACATGTACATTTCTCTTTATAGCAAAGATCACGTAATTTGAACAAAAATTGAATTTTATTTCAAGAATTATATATTGAAATAAAATTTTATTCAACACTTTCGCACATAATACGAAGTCAAAATAAAGCGAAACCGATCGGCAGTACATCGCAGATATTTACAAAACGCAAGAACTCTCGAGTCCGTTTTTAAACGAATAAAAGAAAATAAATAAGAATCCCAAGCACTTTCAGACTTTAACTTTACAGTTAGCTCACCACTGGTACTGGCTTCTTAAAGTTACGTGATAAGTATTATTAGTGTTCTTTACTTTTCGCTTTTGTCAAAGTTTCGTGTGACGTAATACGGCGAGCGAGCCATTTCTCTTTAGTATGCGTTTTAACTAAATATTCAAGTGTCCTTTATCATCGTAAAAATTAAATATGGGATGTACCTTCACATGAAAGAGAGAATATTTGTTAGAATTAAAAGAGATAAAATATTTGTAGAAACCAACTGTAATAACCGCGTTGTTAACTTAATTTAAGACGTCTTCAAGGCAAATAACCTCTTTAATTATATAATCTAACATATTTTGTTTCTTTTTACAAGTACATCTGATTATATTTTTGAGCAAACAATTTTTACATCAGTATATTAACAGTTAGATATCACTACATAGTATAAAACAAAGTCGCTTTTTCTGTCATGTGTCATGTTGTATGTCCCTATGAACGCTCAAATCTTTAAAACTACGCAACGGATTTTGATGCGGTTTTTTTTAATAGATAGAGTAACTCATGAGGAAGGTTTTTATCAGCATTGCACCCGTGCGAAGCCGGGGCGGGTCGCTAGTATACTATAATACCATATAAGGTTTTGATGATTTATCATTTGAAAGAAATTTGCTTAAATCAAAATTAATGAATTGATAGCCACCTATTACATTTTTTTCAACGTGTCGTATAGTCGATACATTCTTTGTAGTTTTAGAAAATTCTAGAATTTATTTCATACGACTAAAAAAAACACTTAAAGTGTCACTCTGCGTGTTCGGGTAACTCTACTACCGAAAAGATCAATGGTGAAACAAGTTAGGTTCACAAGGTTTTTACGGGAAACGACTTTCGAGAATTACTAGTTTTGCAGGAATATCAACGCAGATTCGATTGTTTTAAAGTGTCATAACTATCGAAGTACTATATAAGTATAGATTTAGCGAGTGGTACGTAAGTACGCGATACTTTCGTCATAGCTGATATGACGATATAATAAACAAATATGTACATTAAAACTTTTTTTTAAGTTTTTTTTCACTGATTGAGGTTGAAGTGCTATTTAAAATGTGTATGAAATAACCCTTCATGTAAAATCACAGCTTAAAAAAGTTACAGTGATACAGCGGTAACTTGAATCACTGTCCAGTGCATTCACGTGTCGGTCACAGGTGCGCCAATATCGAGTTTAGTGTATTAGTGGCATACACGATACAATACAAATTTTTGTTAGAGCTGTCAAGTTTAGGAAACTTAACCTTTCACCACGTTAGGGGATGCCTAATATTCACCAAACGTGTGTTACAGCTTTCAATTTAAAATCACAGCTACAAAAAGTAACAGTGATAAAGCAGTGATTTCAATCACCGTCCATTACATTTGCATGTCGGTCACATGTGCGCCAAATTCGAGCTTAGAGGATTAGTATCACATACGATACAATGCGAATCTTTGTCAGAGCTTTTAAGTATGTAAAACTTAGCCTCACGCCGCGTTTATAGATGTCTTATATTTACCAAAATGTGTGTTACAGTTTTAAATATCAAATCACAGCTACAAAAAGTAACAGTGATAAAGCAGTGATTTCAATCACTGTCCATTACATTTGCATGTCAGTCACAGGTGCGCCAAATTCGAGTTCAGAGGATTAGTGTCACACACGATACAATGCAAATCTTTTATAGCTTTCAAGTTTAGAAAACTTAGCGTTACACCACGTTAGTAGATGCTAATATTCGCCAACGTGTGTGTTTACATTTCAAATCGCAGCTACAAAAAGTAACAGTGATAAAGCAGTGATTTCAGTCACTGTCCATTACATTTGCATGTCGGTCACAGATGCGCCAATATCGAGTTTAGTGTATTAGTGTCACACACGATACAATGCAAATCTTTTATAGCTTTCAAGTTTAGAAAACTTAGCCTCACACCATGTTTATAGATGTCTTATATTTACCAAAATGTGTGTTACAGTTTTAAATATCAAATCACAGCTACAAAAAGTAACGGTGAGAAAGCAGTGATTTCAATCACCGTCCATTACATTTGCATGTCGGTCACAGGTGCGCCAATATCGAGTTTAGTGTATTAGTGTCACACACGATATTATGCAAATCTGTGCTCGAGCTGGCAACTTTTGGAAATTCAGTTTCGCGTCATCCCCGTTTATTAATATTAGATTTAGCGACGACTATGCGAACTTTCATTGAAATTCAAATTGCTTTGTTTGTGCGTTTCAAACTATCTGAAAGTATGGATACAAATTAATTTTGATGTGATTTAAACATGACGCTTTGACTTTTTAAAATGCATCATAAAATTTCTGTTTCGTTTCGTACGTAAATAGTTAAATACCGTTTTCTATAGATTCATCATTCTTTCCCATGAAAATATTAAAATTAATTCAAAACTTTAGTTATTCTATTATTAAAAACCTGTTTATCATAACTAGCGTTACTCAATAAATTACATTTAAACAATAAATGAAATTAAATATATCTTAATATTGTAATTCAGACTTACTCCCAAATTCTCCAATGAAACGTTCTAACTTCATGGCTATAGGGGTCGATATAATCGCACAAAACAAAGTCCATTGCGCCCTTTCATCAAGGATAACATCACGCAACACCGCAATTACCTCACTAATCCGTCAATCGAATGCAACCAGACTGCCCTAATGAAATATGAGTGATTGATACCATTCATAACATCTGGTGTTGTTGACAAGGAGGCAATTATTTGAGTTTTAAACTTGTGAAGGATGTGTTCCTGTGGAGGGACGTAATGGGAGCTTATACTGAGTGGGATTGTGTAACCGACTTTAATAAGGAGGTTTACAATACTTTAAAAACTCCTTAATTTTAAACAGAATTAAAGATATTCTTAATAATTTTAATTATAAAA
The DNA here is from genome assembly GCA_001586405.1 of Phoebis sennae. NCBI lineage: Eukaryota > Metazoa > Arthropoda > Insecta > Lepidoptera > Pieridae > Phoebis > Phoebis sennae. Next base: position 105,157 of record LQNK01000470.1, on the reverse strand, counting down.
ATTCGGATATGAATCGACAATTAAAATTAATGCCGTCATTTATTAATTGATTTCCATAAATATTATTAGTTTGATGTGCTAAATCTTGAAGTCAAACCTATGTATCAACTGTAAATGTAAAACAAAAAAAATTCTGAGATACAAATACATATAACATTTAAAATACATAAGTAATTATAATATTAAACCTTATTGCGAATTGCTTTCTAGTATGTTCGAAACTCAGTACAAAAAAATTAATATTTATAAGAACAATCGCGCAGACGTATTAAATAACTTAAGAACATTCACGATAATACATTGAGAAGCTTATGAAATCCATTATTCATAATGGATTAATACAGTCAAGTGCGACATGTAACGCCATTTCACGTTCAATTATATCAACGCGGTGAGGATATTGATATTTGACAAATAAAGCAATATATCAAATTATAGTACATGGGGGGACATAATCTTGACCGATAAGAAAGCATTAACTGTATTGCACCCCACATCCGAATTCTACGTCATACATAATGCATACCGCTTTAACAAGGCGAATTGCCGAATAAAAAAGATTTCGCCGATAAAAATTTCATTGCAATAGTACGAAATGCATGTGTTAATATAAGGTTTTTTTGTTTATTGACCAGATCGATGCCCGGCAGCTATTCGAGCGAACCGAATTTTTCGCCCGTCGTAACTCAGCACCAAGATATTTCATATTTACAGAATGACGGACGGGAATGGATTTATTAATTATTGATGTGAAGAATGTTTTATTGCATACATGTTTGTTTATCTGTTGAGTTTTTGCTGGAATTGTATGAGGGTTCATTGTGACGAACTCTAACATTCGAAAATTTTACAATACATAATAATTTATGTACCTAAGTTAGGTAATGTGACTTCTAGTAAAACAAATGCTCAAGGATAAAATGTTATACGTGCTATTTATTATTATTAACACTTCGTTCGGGAATTTAAAATGTGTGTTAAAGCAACAATTTGATAATAATGTTGCTTTAATTCTAGACAAACTTTTCTTGTAAGCATTGAAATGATCTAAATTCCTTCTACAATATATTTCAAACGGAGAATGACCGAGTTATCCTAAAATATTATGACGATCATTAAAACTTCCCACTTTGCTATGTTAATAGGAGACACATTTTTTCGGAATCCAATGCTTTTGTACCATAACTACGCCGAAAAGCAGATTCATTATTCCGAACTTGTACTCTTGAATAAAATAGAGGACAAAGGAAAGAGTCACAAAAACGTACAAAGATGGGTTGAAGTAAGACCTGACATTTGCATGTACTGAGTTACATGAATAGTGCAAAAGAGTACAGTATCGTAGGTACCGTATCTTAGTTCAGTAGGGTTTTTTATGTTCCAGCAGGCAGTGAAGCATTCGGTTCATCGGCGATCACTGACTGCCCTTGAACATCTACAATATCAATGTTGAAGGGGAGGGGATAAGGAGAGGATTAAAGTAAAGAGGGGCAGAACAGGATGGAAAAGCTATGGGATGAAAATCAGGCCTCCGGGCCCCGGTCCACCGTACAAAACACGGTGCAATACTGCTTCACGCCGATCTTCAGCAGTGGCGGTGGTAATTACGGTATAAAACTAGCACGTTGCTGGGTTATAAAGTATGTAATAGGGGCAAAAAGTTATTGTCCGTATTTCATTGTAAAAATTCGAAAGCGAAGATAACCCCCCGTACTTCAGAAAACGTGTAAACCTATCGGTTCTGCGTTTGATCCCTCGTCATGTCAAATTTCTGTCACTTCTGATTATAAATATTTAAGAATCTATTTCTATGTTTGTCAAATAATTAATTTGTACTACAGAAGTGCAATAGGCTGAAAGCTCTGGCTCAATTTGGTCAAGAGGGAAATACTAGCTAGCACTTCTAATTGTAAGTTATCAAAGCGGAGCGCAATAAGCAAATGTTCGATACATTTATACCTGTACGGATAAGTATACACACTAACGTTTTATAATCACAATGATAAAAGTGATCCTACTCATATATTTACGAAGTCTTGTGAAGTACCTTGATGTTTGATGTACTTACCTGAAAAGAACAAAAGTATTGTAAGAAAATATTCAGATGTTTTCTTATGATCTATGATACCTAAAATAATTCAGTTTTTGTTTTGCTAAAACCCTCTACGAAGATTAGAGCTAAATATTAGATGAATATGTTTTCATTGTGTTATAAAATTCCAAACAGTATTGCTTAAGAGGCTCTTTGAGAAAGGTCATAGAGTGTATTAAAAATAATTTGCGATATAAAGATATGCCTTTAATGTTCGCTAAGTGTATATCATATACGAACATGCATTATGTATTTCTCTACTTTATAAATTGGAGGTAAATTGATTGTTAGAACATTTTAGGATAAAAATGTTTCTGATGTTTTGTTACATTTTTATAATACAATTACTTTATGATTCCTCTTTGTATTCTTCTTAACAAATATATATCTTGTGCAATATTGAAATGAGCTTTTACATTCCAAATTATTCGAATGAATATCCATCATTCATATTTTAAATATGTAAAAAAAATTCAAGGTATGGGTTTTTAAGATTATAAGTGATCTGTACAGGGTAAATTTTATTAGTGAAACAACGAGTACGAGGTTTTGAAAGCAAAGTATTAAACAGATTTTTTGATTTTTAAGATGATTTAATTCTTAGAAATGTCCATAATATACTCGTATGGAGGAGCGTCCCTATATAGAAGTAAGGTACATGAAACGCAAAAGCTTATAGCCAAATAAACAAACAATAATTAATTAACTTTTAGAATGGTATTTAAGCATGATTCTTCGTATCAAAACTTTGACGAACTGTCTTACTCCTTTAACCCTCTTACCGTTTTGTGTTGACAGCCTTAAAAATTAAACCTCCTTTGTATAAACAAAATATTTAAGAGTAAGTCTCGCTTTCACCCTGTTTATCTTGTTCTGCTTATATAAATCTTTTTCAATTATTCAATAGACTTTTTTCTCATTGTTTATTCATCTAAAATGTCCTTCGGTCCAGGTTCAATCCGGTGGGTTTTGTACCCTTTTAATATTTTGTAAACGCGTTTTCTTAAATTTGAGAAATAAGTACACTGTTTCTATGGAAGTTAAAGATTGTCTGGATAATTCTAATAATAAATTATTTTTGTCTTAGATTTGTTGATCAGCGGATTATTCTTGATTTCTTTGTAGAGAGAAGATTAATTTCCGTTTGTAACAAAAGATAACAAGTATTAAAAGGCGATCTATTTTTATGCTTTATTGTTGTTCCTACTAAGTAATTTCCTAAGAATAAAACGTATTTACAATATCTTTGTTTATCAGAAAAAAATATTATTTTACTGAAAAATAAAATTTCTTTATTAATTGGGAATTAAAGCTATTGAGTTATATCAGCCTCGTCATACTCTAAACTAAGTATTAATTAACGAACCTTTTACATTACACATTCATTTATTAATCGATTTTTATGCCATTATTATAAAAGACTCTAACTACTGTAAATATATTAAATTCGAATTCTTTCATATTATAGTCTGTATGATAGAAGATTAACTGACTGTTCCTAACCAGAATAAAGGAAAAATTATACATCATGAGTGGCACAAAATTACAGCTCCATACATGTGCATCATACTTGAAGTTCGCGCCATTCGTTACAAATTTGTTCCACTCACTGCGTGAAGATTTCACAAGTAGTAGGGGAATAAGTCTCAAAACTTCATCTAATGTAGAAGTTTGGCCAACTTGTCCTGGGGACATGTCACAAGTTTCTGACTCCTGATGTGGATATCGAAGATTTTAGTGGTAAGTTGCTATTAGCGACTGATGAAGGAATAAAATCACAATAGCGAAGGTAAAGGGATTAGACACGACTTGTAAACACATAATTTACTGGTATCTTTAACTGAAAAATATTGTATGTTTGTTATGTTTATGTTACGGTGTTTGCACAATTGTCATTAAAATTCCACATTGTTATGAGGTGTTGGATTTTTTTTAAAGAAAAAAGGTGCATACAAGCAAGTTACCCACCGGATGGTAAGTGGTTAATGTGGACCATAAGTACTCGCAACATCACGGTTGTTAGGGTCGCGTTTCAGGCCTCTTAAAAACTCTTTTATTAAAGGCCTCTATATCGTATCTACTGCTGATGGAGGCTAACTCCCGATCTCTGAAGAAATTTCTTCTTAAAAGTAGAGCCGCCACTCATCGAGATAGTGATGATGTGGGATAATGCAAACTGTGCCGTGCGCTGCGGTGGTGAAATTCAGTGGCTGGTAAGCGTTTGTTTTTGGTTGGTTTGTTTTGGGTTGGTTCCCCAAATAATGGAAAATTTAATTCCACGCAAAGAAATTGCTTGTAAGAATGAGTGTACTTTAACGTTTTAGTTTCTTAATACCTTGCTAGAAGAAGTTTTCACCTGGGCAGTAATGATAAATTATTTTAAATTCATGGTTTACATGTGTATAATGTGTGTTGTTTTTCGAATTTTTGTAACACTATTTTTCCTTGGAAATAAGATTCATTACATAACTAAACAATAGCTGAAGCTTTTCCCCTTAAATCAAAGAGGTAGCTTTAATATAAATCAAATAAGTCAAACCGCAATATGCGATACATCATAACTTCTACCAACAAACTATTCGCATCCTTTCGCGAGAGTAAAAGGACAATCCAGGACCTCACAACACGGCACATTTCACGAGGCACAATCGATACAATACATCGCTCGAACAAAAAGAGCGAGTCGGTACGCAACGTAATTTCCGTCGGCAATGGACCGTGAACACTGCCAAAATTCCGCTGGAATTCGCCCGATCGCTATTAAGCGGACCGCGAAAGGCAGACGTTTTGTATTATGATGTATTGTACGGGTCAAACTATTGTCATCGTTCGAATAATTAAACTATATTAAAATATCAGAGCTAAATTTCATATTACGATAACATAAAATTCTCTAAGTGATCATTGCAGATTTTTTTCTGTCTTTATATTTCTAAATCTACGCTAATAATATAAGGCTGAAGATTTTACTGTTTGAGAGCACTAATCTTAGGGCGATCTGAGAGCAGAGTAACTAATATTTACATGCATTTTTCACTCCTCAAAATTTCCACTACATAGTACACTAATCTTGTAAGAAATTAATAAAGGTACCCCAATAATCGCGATAAACGGTATATAGGCCATAGACAATGTATGAATTTAAAATTCAGCACGCAAAACTTAGCACGAAATCAGAGCTTGGTCGCTGTTTAAAAATGTAAAGCCTGGCTACACGTCACTGGGAACTGAAAGGCAGCGAATGCATTTGCAAATTAGATTTTCTACCCTCGCTATCTTCGACCTTACCTTAACATGCCTTAACCCTGGGTCACACGACACGGAAGCTCCCCTTTGTCTACGATGTTTGCTTTTCTATTTGCGAAACGTTTTCGTTCTAGCCATTGATTGCATTTAGTTTTTTCGCTTTGATTAAAGAAGGCTGGGTGGAGACGCAATGCTGCATACTAAGATGCTCTTACGATCTGTTCTTCTTTATTTTAATGTTGTAAAATTTGTAATTTCACGTTTCTATAAGTTTTGATTATAAATAATAAATATTCCTGGACATTTAACACAACGCCCTCTAGTCCCAAACTAAGCAAAGCTTGTACTATGGAAACAAGATAACTGATAGATATACTTAACATATTACAGAAAGTAGAAAATTATAATGTTCATCACAGCATAATTTTCTGCTCGTGGGGATCGAACCACACCCTCCAGCGCAATAGACCGTTGCTGAACCACTGCGTCAATCGGGTCGTCATCTTAGTTTGCAAATGTCACTTGTTAATTGTCAAAGTCATTTAAAACATAGCTGCGTTCAGTATTTAGATTTATTAGTGACAGTCGCGTCAGTGTTCAAACGTCTTACTGAATTCACGATACAGCTACCCTCAATTTGTCACTAGTAATTATTACTAGCCATGATTTGTTATGACTAGATTTATTGGCCAGTTGTGTAGAATCCCAATACATTTCTATTACCATAAACATAAATCTACATTGCGCACAATTCGTTTATAATAGTTAAAATATTTTCGGTTGTGAAAATAATATTATAACAACTCCTTTCACAAGAACAACAATAGTTTGAATAAAAATCTGAACTAGTACCATAAGACATGGAAGATTTCCAAAATATAGTAAAGTTAAACTTGAAAAATTGTATGCTTCATATGAAACATCATCAACAGAATTATTTCACTAACGTTCGGCCAACGAAAATACACAAAGAATATCTAACCATAAACAAGAGCAGTTTAAGAGTATCTTGTGATTTCAATTCCATCGCTGTCTCCCTTTTACCATAAAGTACTCCTTCGTATTGAACTCGAGTTGGCGCCAACATGTATTAATTCTGTCTCTTACAGATGCAGTGTTCAAGAGCGGGAAGAAAAATGTGTTGGCTGTATTGTCAGTAAGAAAAACAGCGGGAAAATTGCACGATTACAAAACGGTGATTTCGTTCACACTCGATTTGATACGTAAATTGCCGTTCTGCGAAAGTCAGCTACAGATTTGGAGAATAACAAAAATTAACGTTAATATAATTTTATGCTAAGCTTGTATTGTGATTTTTTTACTGTAATATATAGCTGTAGCAGGGAAAAATAATCTGTACGCTACACTTCTGCTCCCGATTTGACTCCCGTTATTTTGGGTCTATAGATGGAACTATATATATATATACAACATTTCATTAATATCCGTTAAGTAATTGCGCCGTCATTGACACAAACATCCAGACAAACGAACCGTCACATTTATGATATTAGTAGCATTATAAAAATATAATATTATAATAAGCAATTACGTAGCATCAACCGCAAAGAGTCACATAAAAATAACGGCAACATCGAATCAAATAACCGAACGGCCTTTTGAGCAGGCATCGCTTAAATATAAAAATAATTATTTTCATACGCGTTCATGATGTTCAAAACGAATACAGAATTTTGTTCAGTAAGCTTTGTGAGTCGACGGCGCATATAAAGCATGAATATTCCATATAGCATAACGAAGCTGTTTGTTACTAAAACGGCTCGCTGTGCCGAAAGTAATGATAATGTAATTAGCTTGCTCTAATCCTGATGGGATTAAAATTCGTCCCGAAATGAGAGTAAAAACTCGTCTGTGTTTCTTCCGTAGTTGTTTATTGAAAGCGCTCTTTCGTTCGGAGCGCGTTTGATCAGCTTTTTAAATATTAATCGTCGAAAATGAATAAGAATTTTGTAGAACGTTATTTGGGCTTGTTATGTATTGAATACATTTTAGTTGGAGTTTTTATGCCGAAATTTTTTAACTGTTCAATGAAAAAAGTTGTAGTATTAATATTGGATATACAGCTATTTTACAATGAAATAATGAAAATACAACTTGTTTCAAATGAAATATGAAATGAAATAAAAATTGTTATAGTTGAAGTGGAATTGAAAGTATTATGTTGTTATCCTAAAAGTGGTATATAAATTTTTATTACGACGTAAGACAATGTGACGAAAATTTCATAGAATAAAATATTATAGCATCAAATATCCAGAAATCTGTGGACAGAATTTAAATCTAAAGTCACATCATGTAAGTGTAAGTGGCGTGAAATGGCTGCTAGAATTGTCTCAAATTTATGCAGTCTGTGGATTGCACAAATGATAAAACGTAGATCTATCAAGAAGTAACACAGGGTATGAATAATATTTCATAGAATAAAATGTTTAGATGATATCAAGTTCCCATGAATCTAGTGATAGCTTCTTTAAAATCTAAAATCTCTTAGCGTAAATGTAAGTGGCATGAATTGGCTGCTATAATAGGCTCGTATTTATTCGACCTGTCAATAAAAATGATCAAATGCAATGCCATTTCTTAGACGAAAATGTATAGATAATATCAAGTTCCCATAAATCTAGGGATAAATTCTCTAAAATCTAAAGTCTCATCACGTAAGTGTAAGTGGCGTGAAATGGCTGCTATAATTGGCTCATATTTACGCGATCCGAGCGCCGCCGACGTGGAAAAATTGTCAGTTACTTTATATGAAACTGATTTAGGTCACGGCTTAATTGAAATACGAAATGGCAGCCTTTATCTTGAAGTTGCGGTTGATTTCTTTGATGCTGAACGTTGATCTAAGTCGTATGTTGTATTGAATATAGATCGACTTAAATGTTAGTTATGTATCGTTTTTACTTATATTTATACACAGCCACGAAAACACGGACAATGCTCTTTTTGAAATAAAATAATAACATACAGGGTATGCTAAATTGATGTACTTTTGAGAAGTAGACATTTCGACTACATTACTGCAGGTCGATTCTGTTAACATCACATATTCGAATTCACGCGCGAATCCGCGTTGAAATGTCAAATTCGTATTCTGTAACATTGTGAAAATCGACCATAGCGCCAACGAGGGACAGCGTAGAGTAGCTGAACTATTTATAAGTGAAAAATGAAATATTTGACAAATAACGGTATTCTGTAATAAGTTTTTGATTAATATTCGGAATCATACTTCGATTCCATACGTCAAATAATACGATAGATATTTTGTGAGTGAAAATACAATTGAAAACTCAGAAATGTTGGTTTATTTAATTTTTATGCCATTTCTAGAGCAAGGATTGTTACAAAGTTTGGAAATGTACGTTCCTAAGTACAATAATGTTTCAAAATAGCTGTTTTTTAAATATTCCGAAGAAAATGTTGCGTGTAGAAGAGACCACTAAGAATTAAACACAAGACCACAAGACTTACACATTGGAAATTATGGAAATTAATTTGCATTCTACATGATTTTTTAAGGATTTCGATCATAATAACGTATGAATTTCTGTACAATAAAGATTATAATTATTAAAATAAAATCTATTAATATATAAACAAAGTCTCTCATTGAATGTGTCATTTCTTATTTAAGAAAATATAATTGTATAGGTATTTAAATTTTAAGAAACCTACACAAATGTATAAACAATCAACATTTAATGTCGTTTTAAACAAAAATTCGTTACTATTGTATAAAGAAATAATAAAACAGACCCACATAGTAAGTGATGCATTTATTATTTATCTTTGCTTTTTTAAGGTGTACATACTTTTATAAGAAAAACATATTTTAACATAAACAACTTGATCACTATATAATACTCGTATATCTGACAAAAGCAATAGGCGTTTGGCCATATCGTAGGTCGTACGTAGGTCTCCTTCTAATAGTTGCTATAGTTTTCCAGAAACGTTTTCATCCTTGCTTCTATTCGATACATTTTCAGAAATTCCAAACTAAGAAATATTGTCAGAGTAGAGATATAAATCCTCCATCCACCACAAAATTGCCTTCTTCAGCGTGTAAATGATGCTTAAAATGCTTAATTATTGATAATATTTGTAACAATTTCGCTTAGAATAATGACAAATCGGTATTTTGACTTTTCAAAGTCTGAAATTGTCAGAGACTTCATCGTTTATTTTTTATTTGAAAAAAGTATTTAAGGTGTATAAGATGTTTTTTTCAAATAAATCGAGTTTAAAAATTATTTTTTTGTGAATAAACGTCTCAATTATAACAATAATGTGTAACCGTGAACGAAATACATTGAAATAATGGTTTATTATTTTTTTTAATGTAATCGTAAATGATCATCTAAAACTGTAACCTAAAAAGGACATCACTAATATATGACGTAATTTCACTCGACATATCGAAACTCATTTCACTTCACTTGAGCGACATTGACGTTACAGAATACTAAAAATGTGAGAATCGAAGTGATTTTCGAAGTGAGGGTGAGATTCGAGAAGAGATTCGAAATCGAAAATCGTGTTTTACAGAATCGACCAGCAGATTATATATATTTTTTCATTTTTTTTTCTATAATATGTTTTTTAAATATTAGATATTATTATATTATTTATGTTACATACTTGGATTGTTAATTAATATTGAAACATACGTAATTAACAAATTAATTATTCCCATAAAACTTAATTTTCGCTGTAAGTATAAAACCGAATCATCCAGGTCACTGACCTATCAGTAAATCCATATAAATGGACTAGTAACGAGGGTGGCCCTGGGACGAGATTGGGCGACACTGCAGCCCATGCACCCTATCTGTCGCCAACTGATTTATAGATACAAATCAGGAAAGACCTTTTTACGCCACTTTTCGGTTGAGAGATTTTTCTTAATTTAAACCGTGACTTTTTCTTTTTTTAGTATTGTTTCTTTCTTATATTTCTCGTATTATCTTTCAATTTAGGCTACATTTTTTTCCTGAGAGATAAGTGATTGTAATCGGCTAGTTGACTCATGTATAACTAATAAATTAATACCATACCCATAATAAATTAATATATTCGAAAGTTTTTAGCTTACTCAAACATTTCATCGATTTTAATCATTAAAATAATAATATAAAAAAAAGAATCAACTAGCCTATTGTGATTGCCGAAACATCTTTTTTAACAATTTATTTTGTGTGAAAAAAAATACAAGAAGTATTTTTTCACACGTGAACTTTTTTTTCAATCTGACATATTTCTTTAAACTTTAATCAGATCATGGTTACACTAAATGAATGTAGCATTAAAATAACCTTAAAACTATTTGAATAAAAGTTAAGCTTTGCAATTTGGGTCAATTCTTAGCTGTTAGACTTTACTTGTATTCTTCAAGTAAATAGTTCATTAGCAATTCAGTTCTCAGATTCAACAGTCGTAAAAATAGTAAAAACTAGAGAATTCTTGACCCGAGAAACTGTGTCATATAAATTGTAAGAGGGGTGAGTGATAATTCTATAAATACATAAGTGTTGTCAATGTCAAGCAAGAGGTTAACAAGCCTTTCTAATACGTAATTTAACCAAAGTGATAGAAATTTTTCACGTTTTAAAATCGTATATTGATTATTTTAAACCTTAACAAAGACGACACTTATGTACGTACTTTTTTAAGTCTTTATTCATTCTGAAACATTTCAATCTTCTGATATAAAATAAAGGGCCTAAGTCATAATATAATTAATCAGAAAAAATAATAAATATGCAACAACGAAACATACACGAAAAGACTATTGAATATTAAGTCATAATTTGTAAATTATTCCTAATTGTTGTGTTAGTTAGGTATGTCACGAATTTGGAAATTTAACTAGCAGTAATTATTCCATAAATAACTACAGTATTCTAAACTTGGGGCCCCTTTCTTTAGAATACGTTCATTATTTATTACATCATTAACTTTTCACTGTCCTTGTGAATTCGTGACTGAATGGATATAATTTCGAAGTTTTATAAAATATTCGGAAGTAATTATTGTTCAAAAAACGTAAATTGCTCGCGGTCATTATGAATAGCCACCATGACTTTTATAATTACCGTACTGGAATTTATTAAGCCATAAATACGTCGAAAATAAGTAGTAGGCCTCAATATTGTGGTTGTAATGAAATATTGTTGACGACGAAAAACAATTTCGCCTGACTTCTGATGTAGGAAGAATATGAAGCGAGTTTGTGGTGATATTATTAATTTTTTACTGTTTAATATTTATGTGTGGGCTTCTAATGTGATTGTGTAAATGAAATTAAATGTGTGCAATGTAAGAGCGAAATACACCAAGGATAGCTTAATAATATAAGAAGAAAAGAAAATATTGATCGCTTTTAGCTATAAGCCTATAAGGCCCACTGTACATTTTGTGTGTAGTTTGATTTGTATAATTTCTGTATATTTGGTGCATACACAATTATGCACCAAATATACAGAATAAATATAAAGATTTATTGTTATTATTATTTTACAGAATATACACATTGACATTACTAATGTATAATGCATACTACTCGTAATTTTATAGTTTTCCACGTAAAGTCGGTATGTCCCGTTAATTCAGTAGGATTTGAATGAAAGTTTCATCGGCATCGATATCGAAAGCAATAAATCGGTCGAAAAGAGAACAAGGAAAGGGGCGCTATCGATAAAATATAAATGGAACGCCCTACAAAGGACGTGATATGTTAGGATTAAGAGTCGAACATCAATAAGTAACGTTCAAAATTCCGTTCACAGCGGTACGAAAGGCGCGCGAAAAAATTGAAAGGAGACTTAAATATGTCACCTGAATATTAAAAAGTGAAATACTGAATAATGTAACTGGCGACGTGCAAATGATATAAGGGTGTAGGACGATTGGCGGAGCTATTTGCAAGCCATTAGTGCTGATAAAGAAACACAATTTTTGTTAAACAAATTTTTCGTAGACACCGTCTCGGCCTTTCGTACATTTTTGAGATACATTTATACTTAAGGAAAATTATTTTTTCAGAAACGGAATTGCGTTTTTGCTTTTCCGATTTGAGTTTTTCCTGTACTCATGTTTGGATTTGCGGTGTATCCTTGTGATCTGTCACGCGTGGGTTAATATTTTTGAATAACAAAAAAATCAACTGTCTTTTATTTTATACTGCTATATTTGAAAATATACAACGTATTTTACTTCACAAAAGTATATTTTACTCTTTCTTTTTCCTTATTTATTCAAAAGCAGATCAATCTCCAATAAGTATGTCAAGTAGGTGGGAACAAAGTAAAAAATATTTGTAAAAAATAAAATATTAAAGTATAAAATCTAGTTGAATAACACAATTCTACTTTCTTATTATCCTATTTATATTATTAATGCGAAAGTTTGTAAGGATTTATGTATGTATGTGTGTTTTTTACTCTTTGACACTACTACTGATACCAATTAAAGTAAGTTAAATAATCATAACATTATTCTATTACTACTGATACCAATTAAAGTAAGTTAAATAATCATAACATTATTCTATATGTTATAAATTATAATGTAATTGTTTTATGTATAGGTTCATGCTGCCTTAATGAATAAATATATTATTATTATTATAAGGGTTCAGAATAACATATTAAAGGGCATTTTAAAACCCGGAGTTGTTGGTTTCATACTTGGGTCATTATAAACTTGTGTATTACATTTTTTATAAATGTACGTTTATAGTACTCCTCAATAATCTTTAAAAACTTCGGTTTCTTATATATTAAATGAAAAATAAAGGAAGCGGTCAATACTAGGGATAATCCCGGATAAACTTGTCGAAAATCGAAGGGTACCTTAAAGCAATTTAATACCTTTAAGTTCAGGCTTGGAGCCTCTAATATTTATAAAATGTTTTTCTTTCGGCCTTAATGTGGAAGGGATTTTCTTTGATATCGCCTACCTATAAATGAATATAAATGAATCAAGATAGTTCTGAGAATTTGGGACCGTACGGTGTTACCACGTTATATATCATTGAAGTTAACTAGAAAATTAAGCTATTATGTTTATTATAAAGTGCATTATATTAATTTGTGCTATTCAAGAGTTAAATACATTATGTTTGTCTATGTCAAAATCAATAGGCATGGATTAGTAAAGAATAATGAAATGTGATAATAAAACATGATTTTTGCTAAGTTTCAATACAAATTAGAATTCAATACTTTGTATTTCTGATATAAGTTATTTGTTATATTACATGACACATCCATCAAGCATCATCTGTGCATGCATCTTAATTTAGAAAAAACTATTTGAATTGTAAATACTTTTAATTTTAGATTATACTATATTATCTAGCGAGTGCGGTATCGATTGAGACTTCACCATATTAAATTGTCTTTCAGCACTCCAAAAACAATGTTCCAACGGGAAGATTTTCAATAAAGCTAAGTGTGAATGTAAAGCCGTATAATGGCCCTTTTACGCCTGTTTACTGCCTCCACTTACTATCTCTAATGGACCATATGCACTATATTGTCGAAAATTGCATTTGCCCGATGAAAATTCCGGCCTTTTTGTGTTTACGATGCTTTGCGGATTGTGAGCCTCCTCAGGACGCTATTACGTTTTTATTTGATTACTTTTTGAATTTTGTTGCGCAATATTGCACATACTTGGTATTGTTTTTTCTTGATAGCATTGCATATAAGAGATTGCCTGGAAGAGATGGCTATATAACCATAAGATCGCCATTTGTGCATGTCCATTCTTTTTTTGTGCTTTTTTATCCATGTTCTATGTTTAATTAGTTTAATGGGGTGTACAATAAAGTGTATTCATTTCATTTCATTTCATATAACTACGTGGCAGTGCGTGGTTTATTATACTGAAGTGGAATTATTAAGACAAGATATTTTAGGTACTTGAAATAAAAGCAATATATAATTATATATTATAAAGTGTCTTATTTACGCATTGATGTTCTGATAATCTTAAATTTATTTTAGTATATTTTTATCCTCGAGAGCTGTTATTTGAGACATGGTTAAATATAATGTTCATAAACAACATGTAAGTGATAGTAACATCATGAAAGTTAATTGCGTCTATAAACTAAGGAACATCTCATAATATGACGATTAAATATTATGAATTTTAGTAGTTTTTTCATGTACATCCATTATGATAGTTCCAAGACTGGGAGCCGAGCCTTGCACGATTGGGCCAAGTTCGCACCGATGTAAATACCACCTCCCTAGCAGTGCACCGGCGTGAAGCAGTATTACTCTGTGATTCGTACGGTGAGCGAGGGCCCGGAGGCCTGTATTTCCGTCCCATTCCTCTCCCATCCTGTTCTAGTCATCTTCCAATTTCCCATCATTAATTCTTATCTTATCCCTCCCCTTTTTTCAAGTCAGTAAGGCAACTATGAAACTCTGATGTTGAAGTTGTACATGGGCTGCGGTCAGTTAGGTTAACAACATCAGGTTAACCACATTTTCCGCTTGCCTGCTCTAGATAAATAAATAGTATAATATTATAGTATATAACTAAAACATAAACTAGTATGCTTATATTATAAAGCGGAAAAGTTGCACGGTGAACGTGCTAATGTCTGAAATTATTGGATGGATTTAAAAAAATCTGAACGTGAAAAAGTTTACAGGGAATGAAGTAAGGAAATCTACTACTTGTGTGAAGCCGCTAATAGGCTAGTATCTTAATTATTTTATAAATCTGAAAGTTAGGACATTTCTATGTTTGGGCGTCAATCCGCAACAACTACTGGAAGGATGTTAATTAAATTTCGTATTTTATGTAAGCTAGATTGTTATTAGATTAAGTTACTTATATTTAGGAGCCTAATTATTAAAAAAATATAAGCGAAGCCGCGGACAGACGCTAGTAGATAAAATAAAAACAAATACCATAGCCTTATGTTCTTAAAAAGTAATTAATTTCCACACAGTTTCCTACAGAACTGTAATATTTACTCCGTAAGGACGAACGCATTATAAATTGATAGAATTAAGTCGCATCCTGACCCTTCTTGATAAAGCTCAGCCCTGTACGAACCATTACATTTTGCACTAATTACACGAGGATTTCCTACGGTTATTCACATATCATTAACTTTTTACAGATTACAAATAACTTTCAAAGTACATAGGACAAAAATAATTAGGCGGTAGGAGGGTTGGGCTCAAATTAATGAGGTATACGTATTATTTCTTACGGGATTATAATTAAATCAGCAAAGAGTTATGGACCACACATCATTTAGGGTTCCCTATTTACCAGTCATTAAAATATATGTTTTATCCAACTTACAACATAAATTCAGTTGTATGTACAATGACTACAAAATATTTTCGAAATTTGTTGAATAAATCTTATACTAATATTATAAAGAGGAAAGATTTGGAATTGAATAGGCTCCGAAACTACAGGACCAATTTGGATGAAATTCTGTACATAGATTTTTTGAAACCCCAGGAATTACGTAGAATAGTTTTTATCCTGAAAATCCTACGGGAACTGGATATATACGCGGGTGAAAACGCAGAGCTTAGCTAGTACTAAATACTATCAGAAATCATAATAGGATAAGCTTTCATGGTTTTATTTTTACACAGAAGGATTTTCCGAACTCTTTGTTTTCTATTGACCCAAAAAAATATTGACTATAACTTGAGGTTTAAATCACATCACATTTACATCCACACAGATTATAGAATAAAACCTTTTATTCTCTAATCTGTGAATATCCATTACAAATCTCTACAAAATAATTGTATAAAACCGTAATATTATATCTTCACTAGCAAGAAGCGAGTGCGCTAGTCACTAGACACTTATAAACAAAACCCTAGCCGCGCTAAACTTGCATTTATTATATTTGTATTTTTGCAACGCCTGAAATATTGCGCTATACACTAGAATGAGTTTTAAGCCTTTGTGTTCCTTCCAACTAGCGATATTTACTAGCTGGCTCGTAACCAAACTAACCGATATACTTAATATATCCTTATGCATGAGTTTCTATACAATAAACAGACGTCAGCAGAATGCGGATTTGCAACTGGAAAAATTGTATGGAATAGTTTTGTGTCCTGAATTATTTTGTGTTGGAAAAATGTTTTGAAGTTGATTTTAAACCTGAAGAAACATGGATTGATACAATTGAAGGCTCATTTTCAAAGTATTCGCATATTATTCTTAAAAAAGGGTATTTACCACTTGTAAAAAAAACAGTAAATATATATTTTTAATACGCAACATTTAAAATATTGAAATAAAAATAAAAACGTTTAATATTCATTTTTAAGCAACGCTATCCACGTCTATTTCAATAGCATTACACGATCTAGAGAAATGTAACAAAGTGAATTATAGTTCGTATTTGAATTTTCAATAGCCAGTTCACGGGATATTAGCCCTCGTAAATAATTTTATCAGGCTGATGGTAGCTATCTGGAGCAAATTGGGCGACTTTCGCATTTTCCATCATAATACCCTAACATCGACGTTATTGCAATTTATTCGACGTCGACAAACACTGACCGTCTAATCGATGCCTCAGATTTATGGAGCATCGCCGGATTAAAAGGGAGCAAGAGATAAATGTCTCTATTTCTATGTTGTATGCGAGTTTTCGTATCTTTGGAAGGTTATCGTGAGTTAGGATGTGGTTACGGTTTTTGACCGACTGCGATAGAATGGACGTGAATTTGCGTAGCTTGTATACATATTTTAATTTCTGACACGCTTACGTAAACGATTTAAAACTTAATGTATTTCACATAAGAGTCGTTATTTCTTTAAATATTTTGTTTCAATTACATCTATTTTTGAATTCAATAGTTAAACGTTAATTAAAATAAATTTTGTAAAAAATATAGTTTCCAGTAAAATCTTTAAAAGAGATGTTTTTTTTATTATTGAAGTTTGTTACACCACTCTTTAACGATCTCGTAGCACTTTTTTCTTTGTAAAAATCTTTCAAACAATAAAGGTTAACATCAGAGAATATTTGCACTGAAGATATTCATTTTAAACGGCTTTGTAAACAAAAATGTAAACAGCTTTCAGTAAATACATCGATGCAGACTTGAACTCTCGACCTATATACGTTACCGGCGGATGTTCGGGTAACAAGGACTCTCGCATAGCAACTATTTAGCAGTTTGCCTATCATTCTTGTTGTTTACATCTAAGTATTGATCTTCTTCTACATATAATCTATAAACAATAAACGTCTCTATGATCATTTTTTGCACAAAGAAAGGACACATATTTATACTTATATTATAAAAAGGAAAACTTTGTTTGGTTGTAATGAATAGGCTCAAAAACTACTGAATGATTTTAAAAATCCTTTCACCATTCGAAAGTTACATTAACCACGAGTAACATAAGCTATATTTTAAAGGCTATATATATAACATTATGCTATGGAAGTGAAATCGCGCGAATCAGCTAGTAATTAAATAAAACCAAATAAGTATGTACAATCTACACAATATAAAGAGGAAAGATTTGGATTTTGTGTTTGCTTGTTTGAATTGAAAAGGCACTGAAAGTTTTGGACCGATTTGAAAAAATGATACATTTACCCTCATGATCATAGGCTAAATAACATTATACTACAGGAGCAAAACCGCCTCGAAAAGCTAGGTTATGAATAAAATGACATTACTTTAACAGTAGAAAAGTGGTTTTTAATGCAATAAACAAACATCGTAACATAAACTTGAGAGGAATTACATCTACATAGAAACAAGTAACTTTTATGTCACATTTAATTACGATTAAGCACAAAATTTTGTGTAGTTCCCGTAATTGCACGGTAACATAGTTGGTATGTGGGGATTCTTTCAGCAGATATTTTTAGCCAGTATGAGGCAGTGCAAGCATTTAATTATCCACATTCCGGGGCAGGACAAATTGCCCGTTCGCTGGGATATTAATTTCGATACATTGTCCCTGCTCCGTTTGGTGCCCAGTCATTATTTCTCAATTTTGCTTGAGATTTTGACGGTCTTTGTTTTTGGTAGATGATGAAAAGAACTTTGGCAATATCTTTATTATGATGTATATTTTTAAAGAATTCGACGAAACCAAATTCATTAAATATGAAAAAACAAAAAATAAAAGAAATGGTGAAGAATTTATTGCGATCGCTGTCCATAACTGGATGTAAAAAAGCCATATTTCTAGGGTTATTTTGTTCATACACTTTAATAAGTGCAAAATTTAATATTCTTGCTACGTGTGGCGATGGGTTAGAATACATGTGTCGTCCCCCATTTCTACCCGTAGGTGTCATAAGAAGGGACCAAGTGTAATTATGCTGTATAACAGTAATAAAAGAGTGGGAGCAGCGGAAGATCGGTGTGAAGCATTATTGATGTGTAACATACAGTGAGCGGGATCCTGCCTATTCCCATCCCATTCCTCTCCTATCCTGTTTTACTCCTCTCCCAAATTCCCACCATTAATCATCTCCTTTCCCTTTCCCCTTCCTTCAAGCCGGCAAGGCATTTGCGACACTTTGATGTTGTAGATGTTTATGGGTTGTACATATTGATGTTATACACTTAAAACCAGGTGAACCGCATGCCCCGCTTGCCTGCTTTACCATAAAAAAGTTTAGTAAACTATTATGTAACTAAACACAGCTTCCGTCTTTTATTTATATTTCCCCTATAATACATCAATGCATTGTATCCCACGTGTTAAACAATTTTAAAGCAAGCGACCGAGACATTAAGATATGGGCTATTTATACAGTGTCTTATTTCGCGAATCCAATTTCCGCATGAATACACAGTCTGGTTGTAAATAACACACAAAGCCGGGAATCGTTCGATACATTATGCAGACCACGCTTCGATGCGCGGGAATGAGCTTTGTAAATACGCCGCCACTGAAACGATTTTCCTCTTTCTAATTTTTCTCATCAAATGAACGCACTTGGCGGATAATTCTCTAGCTTTGCGATTTTGAGTCTATAAACATTCAATATACTTTATTTACTACGTTGTTTGAACTATTTATTTATAATGCTTTTTCGTAAAAAAACACTTATATAAAACGATCAGACAAAGGAAGTACAATTTATTTATATTTGTACTGAAAGGCGGCCTTATTGCTAGCAGCAATTTCTTCCAGGCAACCTGGTAGGACAGGATATATCCGGACGGTACGCGAGTGCGCAAGATAAATAAGACACACAAAAACAGATAATATGAAACATATACATACGATATTTTAACCTAGATACTATGAAAAATTAAAAAAATATTGGAATATAATCCATAAACATAATATATATATGTATATATATATATGTTTAGATGAAAATGTAAGCCATGAAAATAGAAGTTTCTGCAAGATTTTTATATCTCATTGTACTTGAAAGAACATTACAAACACAACACGTTTTAATACTTATCAATTTCCATTTTATTTACTATCTCAACATGCACTTATATTGTATCATTGACGTTTCTTACCCCAGTTCTAAAAAATAAAACTATCTCTGAACTACCACAGCTCGCAATAAATTTTTATGTTACTAACTTTTTTGTTATCGTGCACATGTTTCTATGACATTAGTTTTGAAGAATGGTTTGATATCTTAACTGTGAGTATCATAACAGAGGGCATCTCCCCCACGGAAAACAAAGCTCAAATGGGATTTTTTGCGCGGGAAAAAAGTATATCCACAGACTGTAACACATCACGTTATTAGCTGTACGCGTCAAACAAGCAGAGTGCCCTATCATTTCAGTCAAAAGACCTTATTTCATTTCGCCCGCCATAGTTTTGGCGCGCTCCTTTGGGGCGGCGGAGGAAAAGTCGTGATTTAGAAACGACAAAAATGCTATTTTCGTAACAGCCTGTGTGTGAACGTTCGTTGTGGGCTTGCGTGACATATTTTTCTAGTGTCGAGGATGACAAATGGCAAGATAAATCACAGCGAAAGCCAGCTTTTCTTTTAAAAGTTTTATTTCTACATTATTCAGTGGGAGTTTTTCTGTTACTTTTGACGTTCTCATTTTTTGCCTTTCATTGTATAACGAATAAGCTACGGACCTGACAGAAATAATGCATAGAAAATTCGTGGACTAATACATGTTAATTTGCCTAAAAGGTAGTATAATCTTCAAGCTACAGCGACTTTTCACATTTTCAGAATATATTTCTATTAAATAGAATTCGATGAAAAGTTAATAGATTGTATTTTAAAAATGATAAAAGATAGGTATGGTGGAGATAGCATCTAAGCAGTAATTTCCGCCGGCGTCGCTTTCAAGAGCGCTCGTCCATAAACTCTGACTTTGGGAATGATAATATTTCATAAAGTATTCAATTTACAATACTTCTTCAGGAATATTTCTCTTTAAAAGTTTCAGACATAACCTTCTTTATGAATAAATTACTAAACTGACAATTAAAAGAAATTTGCGCGTCTGTCATTGAGCCGTCCACTAGTCCAATATTAAGGAAAAGTATAAAATAATAAAAGAATAATAATTATCGAAGCGAAATAATGTATAGAAATGCATATCAGCGAGGTATGCTCACCGTTTTTTTTAGTGTAGGATCAAAACCTCTAGCAATATGGGATGTCTTCACGCAGGATGGCTATGTATCCAGATTTTTGGACCAAGATATAAAATCCATGGTATTAGAAATAGGTGGAAGTAATGTAAGCACAACTTACATCACGTGTCCAAAAGGCAACATGGTGCTAGGAATAACGATGCCGTATTTGGTGATGATAGTGAAGAATCTAAAAAAGTATTTTTCGTTTGAAGTGACCATACTCGATGAAACAGGAACCAGGCGTCGATTTCGCGTATCGAATTTTCAAAGCAGCACCCAAATATTGCCTTTGTGCACCGTAATGCCAATCGGTCTTTCTGATGGATGGAATCAAATACAATTCAATCTCGCTGAATTCACTCGGCGCGCGTACAAAAAGCAGTACGTCGAGGTGCAAAGATTAAAAATTAACGCGAACATTCGTTTAAGAAGGATATATTTCACGGAGAGATTGATACCGGACGATGAATTACCAGCGGAATATAAGTTATTTTTCCCTTTGGTCTCAAAAGGGGCGAAAAATAAAAAAGCACTTTCTGGCCAGGCCGATAAAAATATATCTACATCACAGAATGCAATTAAGTCTGGGGTGTCTGCTACAAAGTTAGAACCTAAAACATCTGTTGGGTCAATGAAGAAAGTGCCTTCACAGCAGTCTCGAAGGGGGTCTAAAGTTATTGAGGAAATTAAAAAACCTGAGTCTACAGACCAAGGAGAAGATAAAAAAGCAAAATCAGGGCCTGAAAGTGTTACTGAAGATACAGGGGCGGTAGCACCAGCCACGCAGTCAGAGATCGAACCTGCTGTTACACCAGAAGTTACTGAAGATAAGGAACCAGCTTCTACAACAGAAGACACACGAGCTGAAACAATTCAACCAGATTCCGAACCACCAGCATCGGAGCCACCAGCTTCAGAGCCGTCAGAACCTGCTCCAGAATAAAAATGCCATTTTTTATTTTAGTTATTAAACGATAGCCATGACCAACCTAATAATTATAATGTTAAAAATAGACAGGGAATAGACTATATACTACGGAGACGTAAGATATCTATTAGATTTAATTTTAATATTTTATAATATATTGTGATAATATGCTAGTTGTAACCTATGCTAGTTCTTTTTAATATTTTTAATAAATATTAAAATAATACGTTTCGTTTTTATCGTATACAGTTTTTGTTTGATTTCCAATATTTGTACATATCATACTTATCTATATCATATCACATATCTCTTAGGATTCTAATAAAAAAAGAAATCTTTATAGTTTCTATTAATAATTAATAATATTATTTTTGATATATTAATGCCGTAAAAATATATTAAAATAAAACCTCTCTAAGCCAGTAACCATAGTGTCATTTCATATATCGCGTCATAAAAATGTCATTCACTACACGATTGTCAAAATAAATGTTGCACAATGTTTAAAAATACATATCAAAGTGGCTTACTATCAATATTTTACAGTTGCGGTTCAAACCCGTTAGCAATATGGGATATGGAAGTTCAAAATGGCCACATAAAGCGATTAACCGACGCGGAAGTTAACTCCATAGTTCTAGAAATAGTGAGTACAAATGTTGCAACCACATTCATTACCTGCCCGAAGCGAAATCAAGTGTTGGGGATTAAATTACCCTTTCTCGTCATGATCGTGAAAAACTTGAAACGATATTTTTCATTCGAAATCACTATTCTCGATGACAAGAATTTGAGGAGACGCTTTAGAATTTCAAACTTTCAATCAACGACGAAAATCAAACCTTTCTGTACGAGCATGCCGATCGGTTTGTCGGGAGGATGGAATCAGATTCAGTTCAATTTGGCTGATTTCACAAGGCGCGCATATGGGACACAGTTTATTGAAACCCTACGCGTGCAAATTCATGCAAACGCTCGTTTGAGGAGGATTTATTTTAGCGAGAGATTGTTCTCGGAGGAGGAATTGCCGCAAGATTACAAGTTGTATCTGCCTTTGGAGCGTAAGCAAAAGAAAGGGAAGGTTGAAAAGAAGGAAGAAGCGCCTCCAGCGAAGGGTGCACCGGTTCCGCCACCGCCACCAGTTGAGGAAATACAGGCACCAGCTCCTGTGGCTGAGACTCCGAAAGAAGAGCCAGCTACTCCTACACCAGTGACACCAGCTACGACGGAGCCTGAAGAGGTTAAAGAAGAGCCACCGGCTGAGACTCCTCCTCCTGCAGAAACTCCGGTTGAAGCGAGTGAGCCTGCTGAGGGTGAAGCAGAAGTCAAAGAAGAGCCTCAGGAAGGCGCGGAGCCAGCACCAGAAGAAGTCCCAGCTGAGGCACCGGCTGAAGCTCCGGCAGAATAGACTAGTTTTGTATTATCACTTTATTTTCTTATCGCATTTGTTTGTTAATGAGTTTGTATCAATAATTGAATATATCTTTTACGTTTGTTGTGTTTGTTGATCTTCATTAGTAATTTAAAGGATTGAATTAAGTTTTAAATAGACTAGCTTTCTCCTTTTCAATAATTTTTAATAAACATACATTTGTTTATGACTGATGAATCATTGAAAATTGAAAATGTTTTGAGTTTGTAACTTATATGACAGAAATGTTTAGAACTAGAGTGAAATTGCAATATTATTTTTATGGAGTACGCAGTTCGTTAGCATGTGATATACCACTGTTACTAATAAAATTATTCCGTCAGTTATTGCAGTTCCCATAATAGTTTACGCTTGGGTCCATGACGCGAAATTCCGCCCATTATTCAGAAATGCCTTTCAAACGGTTCGTATGAATACAAAGATTTATTACTGAGGACTTATAGTTTATTTCCGTTGGCTGCGGAAATCAAGGGGAGTGATCAGTTGTTCAGGAATTGGAGACAGTTTAGCAATAACGTTAATTTGGTATATTAGATTAATTTGAAGTTAGTAAGAAATATATTACAATTAATTCAATTGTTGTAAGAATTGTATTTAAAAGTTATAAAAATAATAATTAATACTTTATTTTTTAATTGGGAAGATCTTGATAGAGATACCTTATTTATAAACAATTTCAAAAAAATGTTTATTGTACATGTAAATCAGGGCGTAATGGCGTTATTAATTAGAGTTTGAGTTTAGTTTTGCGTCCATGTGGTTTATTAAATAGCCAATCTTAAGTTTAAATACGTTACATACAAACCTTAAAACGATAATAAAAGTAATAGGTCATTACACATTCATACCATGTTCTTCAATTCTTCACTCGAAATCTTACCTGAAATGGAATAAAAAAGTTAATAACCACTCAAAATTTATAACCAATTGTTTACAAGATACGATAATAAAACCCTACTAATATTATGGGCTGGTAATAAAAACACCGTCTTGCGTTGAATTCGAGAATATTGCTGTCCAAATTGAATAAAAATATTGATACCAAGAGAATCGGCAGCGAAATCTCGACCCTCTCTTTCTTTTATTACACTGAATAAGTAAGGGATTTCTTTAAATATGTAAAAAAGTCTAAACCCGACCTTTTACCTTCGTGTAGCATTTACTTATAATGAATGTTTTAAGAAACTACACAACTATGATGAAAGGCAGTTTGTAAAGGTACCTCTAATATTATAAATTGGGCTATATGTTCAAAGGAATTCAGTAAGAAGTTTTTTCAAAGAATAACGTAATCTAATAGTCATATTATTTGTGAAAAGATACATATTCTTAAAAGTAAGTAGACTTGAGTTTTGGTAAAGATAAATAATACTTATATTGTTTCTCTATGTAATTCTTGCAAAGGTATGACCTTAACTTATTTTTTGCATATTTTTGCACTGTTAAAGGTCTGAAATAATACAATATGTTTACGTTAAAACGAGGTAAATGTAAGCCAGGTTATTTCATACGCGAAAGCAAAAGCTGTATGTTCTTAATACAAAGTTGAAATCTATCTATATACATATAATAAAATCGT
>LQNK01000470.1:66571-80060 GCA_001586405.1 Phoebis sennae | reverse complement strand
TTTCAGAGGATTAAGTAACAAGCGGTCAGAACGATTTATGTACGAAACGCTTAGAATAAAGATCCAATTCGCTTAGAATAAAGCCAATAGATGTCTTTGAATGAATTACTGTAGACTATTTTGGGGTTTATCTATCACCAATGTTGTAAATACTATATAATAGATATGTACCCCATATATATTATAATAAGTGAGCGATTTTTGATCGAACGAAGCGAGTCGACAAGGCCCGGGGAGTGTATGTTTGTATACTCACAAACACGACACTGTCTATATCTGGAGTATAGTTAAACCGATCTTGATAAAATTTTGTGGTTTAGACAAAAGTAAATTTTGGGTTCGGAGATGTGCCAAATCAGTAGGGAGGTTACGAGGATAGGGAGGGCCAAATAAGCAAGTACGATACAAACATACCCGAGTGTGGTATCAAATGAATGGTCTTGATTTATATGCGAGGTCTAGTTCGAAGTGAGCCAATAGTTATTTAGGGCCAAGTTAATGATCATACTAAAGACACTTCGTAACTCTTACCAGAATTGTTACGAGTAACCAAGGGGGCGGTATTTCTGAGAGTAAATAATGAAAAGGACAGTTCTATTATAAGCGTAAATTGTTCTTAAACCACGCTGCAAGTGAAATACTGCGCTTCAGTGTTGCCTTCGTGTAATATTAAATCTTTAATTTACAGCTCCTTTGTTAGTACGAAAATCTTATTTTAATAATGTCATAAACTAAAAGATGAGATTAAGATAGGTAATGAAAAATATGGTAATAAAAATATAAGAAGTGATGCCTTCTATTGTGGCCTTTAAGGAGATAGATTTGCTTAGCCAAAACCGCCAACATTGGAAAACGCATGAGGACACATATACCCAGATATTGGTGAGGCCTAAGAAGAATAACATGTACATAGTTGAAACTCTGATAAATAATGCCACAAAGGTAAAAATTTCAATATAATCAATAGTAGTGATTATGAATGAATTCGTGGAATAATATCCAATGGTATATTAAATGTTGATATTACCGTTTTGTTCAGCCAAAATGTGCAACGATACAAATATTAATTTGAAATTAATCAATATATGACGGTGCTCTGGACATCAAATTTGTGTAATTAATTAAAGCAATGGTTGGCTATTACTAATCTAAATTTAATAATAAAGGTAATGTTGTGTTTATCTAAATTCTAAATCATCCATAGCTAAACATTGGTGATGCGAGTTTGGAATTTTTTTACAAGCGTTATATTTTTTTATTTTAATAGTATTAAATTTTTGTAAATTACAGTTTCAAAGTCAAAGTCAAAATGTTTATTTTTCAAATCGGCCTCGTTCACGACACTTTAAGAACGTTATTAACATTTACATAATTAATATTTTTTGATTGGAAAGGCTGTCTCTACTGAGAAGAATAAGCAAGAAACACGAGTAATTACTCTTTTAAAAATGTTGAAATACAATTAAGAATTGTTACCAATGGTGAATTTAACGGAAAAACCAAGCAATTATCCTGTTATTTTCTTCTCCATACTGTTTTACTCATCTCATTATCCCCTCCCCTTCCCTCTAGCTGGCAAGGCAACTACGACACTTTTTGTATTGTTGATGTTCATGGGCTGCGGTCAGTCACTTAACATCATGTGAACTGCATGTTTCGCTTGCGTGCTGTACCATAAAAAATGAAAAAAAAAACTACGTAAATACTGTACTACGCAAATAAACCCGCAGTTAAAAGCTAGTTGATCATAACAGATCACAAAGAGGCTTCAAAGCCTACATCGGTAGCCTTCTCGGGAGCTAATTTTTAAAGTTGTAAAATTTACGACAAAGGGATATAATCTATCTGAAGCAGGTCCACGCCGGACGTGCCTGGCGTCCGAAATATTGTACAGACAACATTTCTATAGAAAATAATTTATTTTGCATATAGAGAAAATGAAAATTATGAATCATTTTTACTTTTGAAAAATGTATGCAAGAGTTGTTCTAGTATTAAAAGTGGTAGGACTATTTGATTATGTTTAAGCGATCACAAGTTAGAATCTGATGGATTATTTATTATTTCAATTTTTATCTGTAAAGTATAAGATATACTGATCAACAATGCATTATTGTTAATAGTACAATCTTTGCTTATTTTGGGACTAAATGACGTAGTGTTAAATGTCTCAGAATATTTATTATTTATTTATTTTAGCATTCTTTAATTCGATTCTGTAGTCATTGGGTGTTTAAAGGGACGCTTTAAAAATAAGAAAAAACATTATTATACTTCATCAATAAAAAACCGATCTCAGCGATAAAACTAATAATATTTTACGTGGCACAAAGCTGTATTAACCAAATGAAATACGAGTAGATAAATAAGGCTGCTTAGTTTGCAGTAATTTAAAGCACTAAATTGAAACTGCAGACCACACAAAATATTCCCAAGTTTAAAGAGATTTATAAGATTTATATGCTGACTGTACCGCAACACTTACCCAAATTAAAGGAACTGGCGTGCTTGTGGATGCAGATTCAATTACGAAGCTCGGCTGTATAGTTTCTTAAAGGGAACAGTTTTAACAATGGACAGTGGTATTTTGTGGTAGAAATTACTTAGTTTCGTATATAGTATAGACAATTCATTGGCCAAAAATGCAAGCCAAATGAAAATACAAAAAATGAATAATTTAAATATTACGCTTATTCTTGATAGCGACTGGCTTCGTCATGTGTGGTAGTTAAGTCAGCCAAAGATGTAATATTTAGTTACACGGTATTTGGAACTATTGGTTACGTGTTATTTCCGTATTACCGACTAAAGTAGTACATAAGTGTTTTTATAACCTAAAAGAGAATTAAAGAATATAATTGAATTGAAATATGCGCACACATTTAGACGAAATATCTTTATTTTCAAAACCATTTGATATGTCTATAAGTTTATGTGTCACCAGGCTGTATATCATGACCGTGACCGTGATAGCGAAAAGGCTGAAATTTTTCATAAATTATGTATTCCCATTGCTGCTATAACAACAAATAATATTAAAAAAGAATAATATGGGGAGTCCCCATACAATAAACGTTTATTTTTTTGTATTGTTTTGCTCAATATTGAAAAGTTTTATTATTTTTTGATTTCTTTTAAGAGAAAATTGGATTCTGTACAATGACAGACGGAGTTAATAATACTTATTATTAGTTAAGTTAAATCGTTCTGTTATATATTCAAATGTGTGTGTTGTTTGTCCAGACTTAAGCACAATAGCAGTTTAATACTAAGGAGATACAGAAAATTATTGTTATATCAAATCGCTTTTCAAATCAACTTTTTTAGAATTCTGTGATACTAAAAATTATATATATTTTCAGATTTCATATTTTTCTATGAACTTTTTATAATGTTCCGTGTACCAGTTCTACGTTGCAAGAACTGATGTCAATCGCAAACCTAGGAAATAGATGCTTTTCTTACGTTCGTACCGGTCCTACACGAGGTTGACGAATCGGCAAAAAGGGGATTTACGTCTTCACCATACAAGTCATGGTGATCTGTCAAAGATGGATGTGTGTGACCAGGCAGTGCTTGTATTTATTAAGGAGTCATGGTTCCTTCACGCATGCGCAATGCATTGCTTCTAGTGAAATATACCTGTCTTGTATAAATGAATACAAAAATTTTATTTAAGTTGGAGACTCAATAATAACTGTATTTTTCTCACGTAAAATTGAGTGCACATTGTGAATACATTTCTTTTTCACGCTTAGTATTTTAACGTTATGTGTTAAGTATAAAAAATTGTACAATTTTAAGAGCTTAAAATTTAATGGATTCTTGATTTTAAATTTGTGATTGGGATTAAAGGATTTTAATGCTATTGTTTATTGTAAATTGTAAATCCTTTTATTCAAGTGTGCATTCTCTTTTTTATTTATTGATTCACTTTTTGTACAACAAAATTTTACAATTTTCTAAGTATAAAAGATAAAAAAGTTAGGAAATAATTTTAAAAGTCATTTCCTTATACAGGTTGCTGATTATTTATAAACGATAAAACACAGCAGTACATTTTCATCCAAGGGAATATAAACAACACACTATCTTCACGGTACATAAAACGGGTCATTTTTACGCCCGCACAGCCGCCATATTTTAAGCGTTTCAACGTCGCTGCCGTGCGAAGATAACCTATCGGTTATTTACTGACCACAGACAAACCTATAGCTTTTGATTAAAGTACAGCATTGATGGCGGAAAATTCATTATTTTTGACCAAGAGAAGCGAGGTCTAAGCGTGATGATTCAGCGAGTGTATGTTTGCATGTATGCGCAAATGTTTGCAACGATATCTAAAGTATCGTTAATCCCACTTTGATTTAATTTTGTAGACGGATAGTTTAGACAAAAGAAAGGATAGATCTTAAATTCGAAGATGAGAGAGAATTGGGTTACAAAGATATGGGGGTCAAAATGGTGGTCCTCTTCTATCCTATTCCTCTCAAACTGTCACTTTATCATAAAGCTGCCAAAGTACTTGTGACCTTTTTGTTGCTGGGTTGCAATAGTCACTTCACACTAGGTAATCCGATCTACTTGCCCGCTCTTACGTTAAAAAACTATATCATAAGGTAAAGCAAGTTTGGGGAGCCGAGCCAAGGAAAAACGCTTTTTGTAAAGTATCCTTGAAAGGCATTTGGCAACACTTTAAGCTGTATGTTGGGAAATATTCCCCTTTCAAAAAATACTTGAATCACATTGTAACCTAGGAAGGGTGCAAATGAACTAGCTATAATTTAGAGAACATAATCACGAAGATAATTTTTAGGGCTTAGGTGAGCCAGTACGTATTTATGGTAAAAACTGTGGTGTTTGCTCGAGTTTAAACTGAGAAAATAAAGGGTTATTCATTTTGTATAATCATTCATTTTGTTAATGAGAGAATGAACGACTCAGACAACCAACAAAATGGCCTGGATGATAGTAACAATAATCTCTTTAATTACGAAGGAATATAAATTACAATAGCAAAATTGTATCATTACACTAATTCACTTAACAAATAATACGAAGGCATCTCCCCAAGAATATTTCCGCGAAATTTAATTACGAAGAAACTACTTACACGTCAAATTAACAACAACACAATTTACTAAAAGGGAGTATGAGTAATAAGAAACTGCATTCTGTTTTGTGTCCGACATGACGTCGCCATTTTTATTTCGCAGACACGTATGAAGAACGTCTTTTATTTGAAACTGGGCTAGGGCGTAATTTCATCTCTTAAACATGCTCAACTTAACGTTGTTTCAGCAATGACACAGTTTAACTGGAAAAATTATCACAATATTTCTTTGTTGTGGCGAATAGTTGAATTACTTTGAAATCTGTTTAGCATTGGAATAAAACAATTGTATAATACTACAAGATTCTTGCTATATTATAGCAAAACAAAAAGTTCAAAAAGAATATGAAATTTGATTCAATGGTTAGGTCGAGTGATATGGAATATGGATCTTACACCCCTACTTACACGTGTACGAAATCTTATAATGTACTGTTAATATTAATTCCCGTTACCAAATCAAATAATAACAAAGAATCCTCTACATTGTACAAATTGTTAAAATACAGTATTGAAATCGCTTATAGCGCTATATAATTATTCATTTATGTGGTTATTGATTATATTTGCGTACACGATAAGGGCAATAACCAATAACTGTGTAAGTGATATAATAGCTCTACTGATAAGAGTAAAATCAAGACAATACAAACAAAAATTACTTTACAGTAACATAATTCCGTTAATTATGCTCAACAAAAAAATACAGCAGCATTTTCTTTGACAGTACATGTCACCTTAAAAACACAAGAGCCGCGCGCACGAATGAATATTCATGCGAACGCAGAGATGGTATCGTTTTACCCTGCTTCATACGCTTGTCCACTTGCTCCAAATATGGGTTAACAAACGATAAAATAGACTAGAATTTGCTTTCATCAATGTTTTGTTTGCTTAATATGTAGGGCTTGGTACGCGTTAAACTATTTGATATTCGATGATCGCTTGGTGATGGAAATCATGGTCTAAATTGTAACAAGGTGTGGTATTCATGTATCTAGAAAATTATGATGTCCAGAAATACTATAATAAAACGTAGCGGAAGCACAGATTTCGGTTTCAGATTTCAAACGGCAGAAAAAATATATAAGCATATAAAATTTACGATTCGGGTTCACAGCGCGTTACACAAACTTATAGACAAGAGTATAATAGGTACCAATTTGTATAAACACAAAAAAATAAGTGAATAAAATTAGGTAATAATTTCACCGTCATATTCAAATAAGACAGTACGGATTTGGGTTAAACCAGTAAAAGTTGGACCAAAAAGTTTGTAGTTGATAAAAAAAAACATTTTTTTGTTACTGAAACAAAAAAAAAACAAAAAGGGTTTTTTTTTACGTGCCGTATTCCATCAGGACAGTAAGGAGGTGGGTTAATAATATCAAACAAGTGCGCAAACAACGGCGTCTGACAGTTTAATTTCGCGACTGACTCGCTCTGTTCCACGTCGGCTCCGATCACGAGGGGTTAATGGCCGGTGACGTTCTATTTTTTTAATCTATTTAAAATCACAGTCATGATTATTTGCTAATGATTCGTGGATTTGGAGTTTGGTGGATTTTTCATTAAATTAAAAAAAATAAATTGCAAAATTAGGTGATAATATTCAGCACTTGAAAGTTATTTTATTTATACCTAAAAATATTAGCAATAGAATGTAAATCCGACGCAATAATGTATACGATCAATATTTAAATGCCTTCTACAAATACAGTTAACTATGTTTTTCTAACAAAATATTCCAAAAAATATTCTAATTCAGAACTTTAATATAACAGAGATATCTGAAATATGCTAGATCTGCAATTTCACGTAAGTATATTCTGATGAGCGAATAAAAATGACTTGGCGTTTCCCCAAGCACGTTCACACTAATTATTTAGTCTGTGGTCGGAATAATTGAGACAAATAATCCTGAAGTTAACGATCTCTTAGTGACCATTCTATTTTCAACTGAATACGGATTTTTTATTACACCATGAGAATAAGTTCTATTAATATTATAAATGTGAATGTTTGTAAGGATGCATGTATGTTACTCTTTCTCGCAAAAAACGGACTAACTACTGAACGGATTTGGACGAAACTTTACAGTAATGTAGCTTAGATGTCTGAAAAACACATAGGTTAAAATTTATATTTTTCGGCATAGAGAAAACAAATTTTTTAATGGTGAAATAAAATCATGTAAATTATTATTGGTATTTCTTTATTATATAGGGGATATATTTTCTTTAAAGTAGGTAGTATTTACGTTATCATATAAAACATCGGCCTCAAAGCTTCACACCCTCAACGCATGGTAATAATTATTATGTTGACCCCAATGACATTTCAGCAACTATTGCAATTAAAGCTATCACAAGGGACATCACGTGATAACATTAGTGCAGATTATTGACCGTAAAAACAGGTAACATCTATTTTTATTTGTTTAATATACATATATATAATTATAAAAGCAAACTGGTATTAAAATCGACACAACTGGCTAATAGTCAGTTGATCACAAATCAGAGCTAGTCATAGTGATTTTTACTAAACTGAGGGTAGTTGGCTCATGACGCCTACAATATGTTCGAGAACCACGATAAAACTGTCACCTATTATGCAATTTTTTTTGTAAAGTGATTCTCACAGTTAGTAGAAGCCCTTCTGCTTCTACTGTTTATCGCGGACGTTATAGACGAATTGAAGGTTTGCCTAGGCTAAGGACGTCGCCCTCTATAGGGGATCGTGAACCTCGGCTTGGGTTGTCGCAGGAAGGGAGGGGGCTTGAAGGGCCTGACTTGGACGGAATCTCACCCAGGTGTGTGATATCGTCGTCAGAGTCGACCTTGATATGCCTTCTCTGTCGTGGTCTATCTATCTAATGCTATTTTTTATACAGCTTTGAAAAGAACAAGTCATGTTTTTTACGAATTAAGATGGCAACCTAAACAAGTTGAAACATGAAATTACAAACTGTAAAGAAATATTACTAACAATACAAGGCTTTTCGCAGGCTTTATATGATGTCGGCAACTACTGCAACTAAAGTTATCACAAGGGTCATTGCGTGACATTAGTGCTGGGTATTTACCGTAAAAACAGGCATAAATCAGGAGCCCACGGACCCTGACTAATTACGCTTTAATTTACAGGGCCGACACTAGAGATCTTGCTCCCTTAATGAGTGCTAATGTAACTATAAAAATAGTGCATATATTTACTACTAGCTGCGCCCCAGGGCTTCGCTCCCGTGGGAATATCGGGATGATATATAGCCTTCCTCGATAAATGGGTTATCTAATACTAAAAATTTTTTTGAATCGGACCAGTAGTTCTTGAGATTAGCGCGTTCAAACAAAAAAACTCTTCAGCTTTATAATATTAGTATAGATATAATTATTGTGGAACAGCTTTACTATTAAATAAATAGCCCCTTTAACAATTTCAACTCTATTCCTTTTCTCTGGTATTCGTCCAAGAGCTAGGCCCATTTTTGGGGAGGTTTTCAAGGCAAGCTGAAAATTTGTATGATGCCTCTCCTATTATACCCCGACATAGAACTGCAGACCTAGCTGGTGAGTAACGAATATATAGGAGAAGCATCAGACAAGTTTTGACTCGAAGACTCTCAAAAAATGGACTCTCGGAATATATTACCTATACTATTTGTACCCAAAATTGAATGTAAGGCCTTTGCTAAGTACTTTATTTACGTTACGATATATTCATACTTTCTGTAAAAAATCCTCTCATTTAAGTTTCGTAAGACCAACCTTAAAAATCAAAGCACCTTCCAAATAAAATGATTCCAAACATTGTAAGCTTAAAATTGAATATTAATTAAAAGATCAAAAATAAAGACAAGCCGTTAATCGCAGTAAATCAGGTTCACTTGACGATAATTGAAAAAGTTAAGTCTTTATACCTACGTCGCGATTAGGAAGGGCAAAATATTAAACCAATTAAAAGTTGGCAACATTAACTGAATAAACGCACAACAAATTGCGCCGGAAGTTTTGCTCTTACTCGAATTTACTTATACTGAGGATTTGTAGCAAATAAGAGTGATTTATTAATTACTAGCTTTTTCCCGCGGCGTCGCTCGCGTTCAATTCGGGTCTATATATCAAAGTATTCTATTGACTTATCCTGCCTAATGTTATACTATAATATATACTAATGTACAGGAAATTTCATCATTACTTCATTAAAATAAAACAGTAACAAGACCATTTCTGTGCATTGAATTTTTTTTAAGAATAATTACTGCTATCCATTCATCGGAAGGATAAAAATGAATTTGCTAATATGTAAAATTATGCCTAATCATTTGGATACGCCAGTAAATACACGCTTCATAGTACTTTTTTAATAAATAATTGACGGGATATATGCTTCTAAAGTCGTAGAAATGTGAAACCACTCATTGGGCCAGTACTATATTTTTGAAGAAGAGGCGCGCCTCTACAATGTCAAAATCCTCTCAATGGGACGCCATTGATAGCTTCATTTTTTATCCGTACGCGTAGTATAAACGTCAAGTGACCGACCGCTCTTCAGGTATTGTCTTTAGGTTTATGGGACCCTGTGAAAAATAGTGAGTAAATAATAAATAAATATTCCTGGACATTTAACACAACGCCATCTAGTTCCAAACTAAGCAAAAGCTTGTACTTTGGAAACTAGATAATTGATACACATCTTAAACATAATACATACTATGATAAATTAACATCCAGACAGTAGAAAATTACAATGTTCATCACATCACTCGTGGGGATCGAATCTACACTCTCCGGCGTAATAGACCATTGCTGTATCCACTGCGTCATTCGGGTCAAATAGTTTAAAATTGTTTGTGAATACGGGTGTTAGTATTTCAAAGTTGTTCCTATGGCTTTTAATAACTGACGGTGCTACTTTTATAACGCGAAATTTCTATAAAACAAAAATATAAAATCGTAGTGTTAGATTCGTTTATCACAGATTAACGCATAAATAAATTTCATAACTCGCACATCAAATATTTGTTCGCATTTAAAAATAGGGTATTGCTTCCTGATAAAATATAGATTCCGTTTTTATTGATACATCTGCAACTTCGACTTGTGAATATCGAGACAGTTTAGGTCCTTGATAACACAGACATAGTGATAAGACGGAAAAGAACTAAACCTTTTGAATTAGTGTAGTTTTAAGATAGCAATAAGTACACAAGTTGGTAAAAACAGGCAGACCTGCTTATTTATACGAAAAACTTGTTTGGATCAAAGAATACCATTGTAAAAATACAAGGAGTAGAGACAGTAACACATTAATGATTCCAAAGCATCATACATCAGGATTTAAGGGAGGATTTAAGTATTCTGCGACAAAAATTTGGAATAATCTTCCACCTCCCTTAAGACAAGGAATGTCGTATGTTTCTTTTAAAAATAAATTAAGAATTCTTCTTATTAATCAACAAATTAATGAATCATTAAACTATATGTTGTGCTAACCTCCTAATATTATTGTATCTATTATATCCTTTATTGTATTCAATATTATATCGTTGTATTATTATGTTTAATTACTGTTGGATTGGTATTGGTGGCTTTTGCGAAAAAGTGGTAGTTGAACCCTGGACAGATGGGCAGACTGAAAATCAGCGCTGTGGGTGTAAAAACCTAGCAGCATGGCTGAGTCTGCCCAATTGCCATGCTATAATTTTATTTTATTTTATATTTATTTGTTCTGTATAAATGGCAATAAAGCTTATTTTCTTTCTTTCTTTCTTTCTTCAAGTGCAGTGAAGTGCAGTGCAAAGAACACAATATGACAGTGTCTTTCATTTAATATAGACAGTAAGAAATATGGACATTTTCTTAAAAATTATTACAAGAAATTTAGTTAGAACATAATTGCTTATTAGCCAACACGGCTAGAGTGCAAAAAGGTGAGGAATCCATTCGAGAGAATTTCTCATAAGAAGAAAATCCGTAACTTTGCTTAATGATAAGCGTTCACATGTCGGTGTCGTTCGTATGGGTTTCATTACTTGTACGGTAAATGCGGTACGATGCGGATAGACGCAATTTTATATAGCAAAACTACAGTAATAATAGAATTGTAATCGGTAAACTTATAACGATTAGGTGTAAAAGGCCCTCCGTTTAATATTTATAACCTTTCTTCTTTATAAAGAACTTGCCAACCGATTTCTTTGATGTTGACATGTGGGCGGGGAGTTTTAAAGTTTAAACTGCTATTTATGTCGGTTTGTAGGATAATGATATTATATTTAATTTAATTTGTTTATTTTTGAACAGTTTTTATTTTTATTACAAGAGGTTTTTAGTTTAACAAGTATGTATGTAATTTTATTGAAATTGGGTAATATTTGAATTTGTTGATCCATTTTTGCTTCCAGGGACGTATGCTGCATTCCGTAAATGTATGTTTGCCAACGCTTTTCTAGAAAACTGTGAGACATATCGAGTTCATTTCTTAATTTGAGTTAGGTTTCAACTTAAGAACACTTTAAGTTTGATCGAAATCGGTCCCATAGTTCTAGATATAGGTATAGGCAAGGTAAGAAAATAAAGATAGATTGTATATGAAAGTTGTTTTTCGCCAAAAAGTCATGACATTGAATCTTACATAATCCACTTTAAAACGCCCCCATTACAACCCTTTTGTAAATTTTTAATAATTTTGTCCGTAAACAGATCGGAGGCAAGTAAAGCTTAGATTACGTATTATTGTGTTAGTGTAGGCCGAAACGGGATAAAAAATTCATATCAGTCCTCGTTGAATCTCTTTAAATTTCAATCTTATTACGTATGAGAGTGAGTTGGAAGTCGCTCAGTAGTTGCATCCGACTCATTTCCCGCCGACATTGAATATTCTACCGTGTTTGAAGGAAAAACAAAGTGTTAAATTGCATGGGGAGTCGCCTTTGAGCTGCAGAAGTGTCGAGGAACTTTGAGCCTTGGTGCTATGAATTTATGATTGTTTTTAACTCGATGTTTGCAGTGGGGTAGGAAAGTTCTACTGTAGAAGACATGGATAGAATGTAGGTCAAGTGACTGGCTAGAACTGTTTCCATACCGCGTTTCGTTGGGCATCCGAAACAAACATTATTACACTGGTTGTGCTTATACAGGTTGATTTTTTTGTCAACGGACGTATTTGAAAAGCGTGTTTAGAATATGATGCTCTAACCGATTTTTAAAACAAATGAAACCTTCTTTTTGGACATAATTATCGAATAATCGTAATGTGTATAAGTATGACCGGTGCATGAAATATACTATACTACTGCTATAATGCGCGATAATCAAGGAATATGTTTAATAAACGCTGGATTACATTTTTCAACCATATTTTGGGCTGTTTTGAAAAAATAATAATCCCAATACTAAAAACGAACGAACGAAATATGATGCATACACATTCATAATATCTTCGGGCACATTTGGTTTTCCTGTTCTTAAATTTATTGACATTTTTATCTTTATATATTTTAATGATATAGAAATAATTATGGACTAACGTTTGTTTAAACGTGACCCTCGACAAAAAATCACACTGTATACATGGCTATAATTTCGAAAATTGCAGTTATATAATAACATGATATTATGTTCTTGGAAACTATTATCTGCATACTACTTTCATTTCTGTTGCAAATAATATAATAAATACATTTATGTATCGTGTCTCTAACAGTATACATTTTCCACGGCTTTTCTTCATTGTGCTCACTTATATTTATTAAAAATTCTGAGAAATATACCTACAGACTATTAAATAGACTAATGGATGAAAAATAAAATGACAAAATCTTTATAAGAAAAGCAATGGGATCGTTCCTTAAAATTGGTATGTATTTATATTTGCAGTATGTAAATACATATCTTTATATAGACCCTCTGAGTTCTAAGCCAGGGCCGGATTTAGAGGCATATCAAGAAAATTAGAATGATATATATTTGTAACATGTAGGAAAGTTTATAAGATATTGAATGATTTTAAAATGCGAAATGCGAATATTTTTATAACACAGCAAGCACAGGAGCATGTGACTCATCTGATGTTAAGTGATTACCGCCGCCCATGAACATTTTTAACACAGGGCCATTGTTTGAAGAAATTTATTTTAACTAAGAAATAAGCTTTCCTTAGTGCAACTTTTGCAAACCATGAGTTAGAAGTGAATCATCTTATAACAATATAATCTATGTATAACTCAGATAAACGAGAAGGACATAACGTAACATACTCATTAAAAAACACTATTGTTTATTTAATACGGGCCCCAAATAATACTAGCTCAGAGCCCCTAAAAGTAAGCCGCCCCTGAATTTAGCGCTTATTCCTTCGGCTTGAGAGTTG
>LQNK01000470.1:37479-65728 GCA_001586405.1 Phoebis sennae | reverse complement strand
TTCAATAAGATATATTATACAAGCAAAGAAGCATTTGAGTCACCTGATTTTCAGTGATTACCACCGCCCATGAACATTTTTAACACAGGGCCATTGTGTGAAGAAATTTATTTTAACTTTGAAATAAGCTTTTCTTAGTGCAAGTCTTGCATACCATGAGTTAGAAGTGAATCATCTTAATAACAATATAATAACCCAGATAAACGAGAAGCACATAACGCAATATCAGGGCTTGAAAACGTTACCAATTCACAATAAAATTAACGTTAATTAACGGTATTTCCATAGAGATACTGTGATATCGGTACGATTTGGTAACGTTACTTATGAACGTAACAGAATAATAACGAAAATAAATAACGTTAAATATCGTAAAAATAACGGTAAAAATTATCGGTAAATTTTCGTTACTTTACGCATTGCCGCTTTTCCACATCAAAAGAGGCGGGATCAGGCAGCGGCGCGGCGTTGCCATATGTTTTGGCGTTTTCTAATGTTCTATACTTGCATCATTACATAATTCCCCGCGCTTATAACCTAACAAGGAATTTTTAATCTTATGTAGCCGAAAAGTTGGAATGATTATTTTGTTTTTAAATCGTATATTATACGTATGCCTATCACGTCTAGTCCAGTACAAATTATAATTTTTATGCACATCTATACATATAATAAAGCAGTAACCGAACCATTTCTGTACATTGAATATTTTTCAAAAAAAGTAATTGGTATGCAATATGTATGTTCTATAGATACCAAAACCATCGTTAATTGTTTTTGTCTGTTTGTCTGTTTATCTGTTTGTATGTGCGTCAATCACGTAATAACCACTTGGCAGATTTTAATAAAACTGCACATGCTGATAGACCAATATTAGGTGCAAGTTATAGGCTACATTTTATTTGAAAAAAATATTTTTAGTGGTGGCTTACCATACATGTAAACGGAGGGTAAAAAAATAAAGACGCATTACATCATTAAATGTCTTTGGATAGGTCTTTAAAAATGAAATAAAGATTTCTAAATGCGTTTTTTGCTAAAATAAATATTTTTTTTTGTGATATACGCTTCTAAAGTCGTAAAATGACATACCACGTGACAATGTGAGACTTTGGTTGAGTTGCGGAAATTCCTTTTTATACGCTTAACGCATAGATTAAGACGTTAAAACACTCAATAGATTCTCAAAAGTCTTCAAAAAATAACTAACTCTTCGCCCGCGGCTTCGCTCGCGTGGAATATAATTTACCGTATTTTGAAGAGGCGCGTGCACTGTGAGTTTTTGTCAAACCTATTTCCATAGAAAACTATAGACATACCATGGCCCTGCGACCGTAATTTTTTTAAACTTTTGTTGTGCGCCTCTAAAAAATACAGAAATTAGTAGCCCACGCGTGCAAAGCCGCGGGTGGAAAGCTAGTATTACAATAAATGTACAGTGTCGCGACTGTTATTATATCGCCATTTTTGAAATTTTCCCTCAAAGATTCCCTAGGATAGGTTGTATGGTCGTTTGAATGTCTGCTGCCCTTCCCCAAAGCAAAATCCCGTAGGACAAGATACTGTGAAAGTAACTACAGTACACAATTCTTGCCGTATTCGAATCTTTTAACTGTTGATTTCTATCCAGTCGTTTCACTTTTGGCCAAAAATTTATATGAATTTCGTCTTTTTTGCATTTAGTAATAAACTACTGACTGTAAACCAATTTCAAACATGTCGAAATGCACTATTTACGTCATCAAGATTATTGTCATGTCTATCATCCATAGAAATACCAAGGAAGTGTCATCGGCAAATAGTACAATCTCACAAATTTTAGTGATATTAAAAGGTAAATCATCAATATACACCTTAAACAGGAATGGGCCCAAGATAGATTCTTGTGGAACACCCATTTTCATTATTAATCCCTGAGATTTTTTATCATCCAATGAAACTATTTTTAGTTGTAATGGAGCTTTTGTAGCAAACTAAAATAATCAAACGCTTTCGATAAATCACAAAAAATACCGATTGCATTATTTCCGTCTTTCCGAGCTTTATAGATGTTTGAGAAGTTCCACACCAGCATCGGTGGTGGTTAATATGGACAAGTAGAGTATGTCTTCGAAATGTCTTGATTAATATACAATTTAGCTCAGTGTGAACCGATAGTATTTTTAAAACAGTCCTTCGGGACTAAATGCTCAACTATGATGAATATAAAAAAATGCTGAAAGGAGTCTTGAGGCCGATTTTGACAAAAATAAAAACTGCATCATTGGATTTTTGGAAAATTAATGTATCGAGCCAGGAATCGAACCCGTTGATTTTGCAAAAAAAAAAAACATTCTGTATTATTTCACCCATCGATAGTATTACTAACTAGAATATTTTTTTGCAAAGTATGTCATAGGCCGAAGTTGTGAAAAAGCTTTACTTTTGCAATTTGACCTTAATTTCATTCAAACATTGTATGGAAAAATACGAAGCACAATAATGAAGACGGTGGCGCGACATACGGTACCATTTTGCAAAATAAATTGTTTCAAATTTGAGTTTTTTTTTCATAACGATAAGAAAACAATTTATTTATGATTATTGAATTTTTGAAAATTTTTTTACCATTCCAGGAATCAAAATCGTTAATTTTACAAAAAAATAATATTCTATACTACTAAACCAATTGAAAATATATCTGGAAACATAATACTGTATAATAAACCGTATTCCTTTAAAAGCATTTTTATTCAATATCATATTGTTATCAACAATACATGGCGAGCCGTATTTATTTTTGAGCCTCAAGAACAAGCCAAACTAACGCAAATTGATGAAAAAACTTGTATCAGACCGAATGAAAAGGCGGTACATATCCGTCTCATTCATTGGATTGAGCCGGTAACGTAATTATCTTATAACGATAAAATTATCGATACCATAGGTCTTAACGGTACGTATTATTAACGTTATAATGTGACTGCTGTAACGTTATGGATGGTAACGTTACCTAAAAAGGTAACGATATGTGCCTCAAAGGTTCGTAACGATACCAATTTTTTAACGATAATTCAAGCCCTGCGCAATATACTCATTAAAATACTATTGTTTATTTAATACGGGCCCCAAATATAACTAGCTCAGAGCCCCTGAAAGTAAGCCGCCCCTGAATTTCGCGCTTATTCCTTTGGCTTGAGAGTTGGATTACCGTATGAGACGAATGATAATTCCATAGTATTTAGAAATTCGCGCCAAGGCACACGGCATACTTAAGCTTATTTATGATTCGCTTAATGTTTAAGTACTTTTAGAAGCTATTGTATTCCGAATCGT
Source organism: Phoebis sennae (assembly GCA_001586405.1). Classification (NCBI taxonomy): domain Eukaryota; kingdom Metazoa; phylum Arthropoda; class Insecta; order Lepidoptera; family Pieridae; genus Phoebis; species Phoebis sennae. The sequence goes on along the minus strand of LQNK01000470.1, from coordinate 62,413 downwards.
ATATTAAAACCGTTTTAACAATATACGTTCGCTATTCCTTAAGATTAACAAGTAAATGTACAGTGAAAAAATATTTTACTCGCCCAATATTTCAATTATCGCCATCAAGAATCCGAAGTCGAATTTAAATTCAACCAAATTAATAAATAAATTATGCATGCGTATTCATACATGGTAGCGCGAACGTACAACAGATTGCCTTTTTTCCCACTGTAGCAAAATCTACGGCAGTTTTTATGTAGCCATAAAAAATTTATGGGCGTCCCCGTAAGCGGTAAATTGAATATGAAATCAACGCGATGAACTTTTAGGCTATATTTAATGAAGTGAACAGGAAACGTGCTTGAAACACGTCGATCGGTGCCTAAAAGGGTCTTAAGTGTATTCTATTTTTAAAGCTGCGTCAATTTTGGCGCCGCGACGTGATTGGCTGGATAACGTCATTTTAAGATGTTTTTATTGGTTGAATAACCCCACTTTTAGATGTTTTGAATTTCGATGACAATAAATGAATTAGTGAGTTGGATTAGATTTTAGGAATGAAAATAATAGGGTTTTTTTAAGAACATGAATTTTTACTTAATTAACATGGATAATGACAAAATTCTGGTAAGCTTTTTCAAAAGATTTATTAAAATGTTTTCACATTTCAATAGTATGAAAAGGGAACCCTCCGATGTTGCAGGAAAGATGAGCACAAACTAAAAGTTAAATTAATCTTAATATCAGTGAAACGAATATTTCAAGATGTTAGAGTTTTCGTAGTTAATGTACCGGTGAGATAAACGGCGTGATTATGGCAAGATTGGAAGATACAACATTATTTATGAGGTTTTAACCGAATGCAAGAACTTTCATCTCCATTTATATTAACATAATCGGGGCCAAAAATACTTTATCTTATTTATAGGACAATTTTAAAATTGCTTTGATAAGTATTTGTTATTTTTACACAAAAAAAATATTACTTGAGCATTTAAAAGGCATACGACGACAATTAATGTCAATAATTATAATTGTATTAATAAAGAGGAAAAACTTATGTTATTGTAGTATTATGTTTGTAATTTTTTCAGACAAAAACTATCAAACCGATTTAAAAAAAATTCACCCTTAGAAAGCTGTATTTTCACTTATATACCATAGGCTATACTATAGGCTATAAAGATAATGCTACGGGAGCGAAGCCGCGCAGAACAGCTAGTGTGTGTGAAGGTAAAGGTTTTCATTAAATTATCATTAAATAAAATCATTTTTACTATTTTTCTTTGCCATTTTCAAAACTACATCAACACATATTACCTTTATATCGCACCCTGTGTATAAACAAATTCTGAATCTTTTGCCTCAAAAAAAGCGTTAATTAAAAAAATAACAGAAAAATCATCTGTCAGCGAATTCGTGATGTTAATTAAACAGGAAAGTCATTGCAACGGCCGCGTCTAATTATATTTAAATTGGAGATCACGTGAAATGTAGCCTGGTTATTTACCTTTAATTATTTTAATTACGAATTCAGGCCAAGGGTGGATTCCAAATATAAAGCGTATAAATGATGTATGGAAAGTGAAAATAGCTGCTTTGATAGGGGTCGGTATGCTTGGTGTAAGAAATCAAAATAGAATAGATCGATTCAGGATTTCAATTAATTCGGACTTGATTGTTGTAATTTTTTTAAACTTAATTTTTGTTTTGCTTTTAAAATGTAAATGTATTAATTTGGTTTTGATCATCGTTATCAGAATAAAATTAATGTGATGCACAAAATCATTGACAAAATATCGTTTGGCGATTTTTTTTTCAGTGTCACGAAAGTTAACACTTGAAAGTAATCAAAATAGTCCTCTTTGTTCTTGTTCAGTGTTATTACCAAATAATAACTCAATTCTACACCCTGGAAAAACCATGAAAGTTCGAAATTGTTCGTGCTTAACAAGCCAAGTTTTAGTTCTTAGAACAGAAATAATTTACTTTTTGTACTGAAACAAGATCCTATGTCAGATATTCTGGCCTTATACGTAAGAAACAGAACTTGATATAAATTCAGTTTTGCACGAAGTAAGTTCGTAGACGTCTCTTAGATGCACGAATTGAAACACCCTCTATATAGAATATTGATAAAATCAATACATATACATATGTGCATCTGTACGCCATAAAAAGAACCACCAAATTGCCTCTGAATATAAATCACCCTTCGACACTGGTAGGAATGATGTTAACGCAAAATGTACGCGCAAATTTTCAATGTCCGTGGTGTAAAGCCAAATTTTTGCGGCCAAATTATACAATGGCAGCAATATTTTGTACATATTAAATGTTTAATTAACAAATTTTTGCGGCTTTACCATTTGCACGTTCGTCGCGTTATGCCCTTTTATCGTTTTACCGTAAATACTTATTAATTGAGATTATTACACGATATACGAGTTTTATTACACTATTTTTTTATTTTGTACTGTATCCGTTCTTAAGAATCTATAATCAAGTAATCTATACATATAATAAAGGAGTAACCGAACCATTTCTGTACATTGAATATTTTTCAAAAAGAGTGATTGGTATGTAATATGTATGTTCCACAGATACCAAAACTATGGTTAGAAATTTTTTTTTCTGTTTGTCTGTTTGTCTGTTTATCTGTTTGTCTGTTTGTCTGTTTGTCTGTTTATCTGTTTGTATGTTCGTCAATCACGTAATAACTACTGGGTAGATTTTGATAAAATTTCACATGCTGATAGACCAATATTAGGTTCAACTTATGGGCTACATTTTATTTGAAAAAAATATTTTTAAGGGTGACTCTCCATACATGTAATTGGAGGGTAAAAAAATAAATTCGCTAATACATCATTAAATGAGATATCATTGGATAGGTATTTGAAAATAAAATAGAGGTTTGTAAATGCGTTTTTTGCTAAAATAAATATTTTTTGAGATATACGCTTCTAAAGTTGTAAATGTGTCATACCACGTGACAAAATAAAATTTTGGTTGAGCGTGGACATGCCTTTTTATACTTTAACATATACGTTAAGAGTATAGAAGGCATGTCCCCAATATCTATAGGTTAAGACGATAAAAAGTCTTAATGAATTCTTAAATACCTTCAAAAAATAACTAACTCTCCGCCCGCGGCTTCGTTCGCGTGGGCTAAAATTTTTTTCTATTTTGAAGAGGCGCGCGTACTGTCAGATTTTGGTCAAACCTATTTCTATAGAAAGTTATAAAAAAAAACTATAGACATGCGTAATATCAGCGGTCATGCGACCGTAATTATTTTAGAATTTTGTTGTGCGCCTCTACAAAATACAGAAATTAGTAGCCCACGCGTGCGAAGCCGCGGGCGGAAAGCTAGTACACATATAAATTTAATAAATAATTTCATTAGGTTTTTTTTTATAACCAGGAAATTATAGTAGCTATGAGAGACAGTTTCTCCGCATAGTAACTAGCTGTATTAAAGTTGCCTAATGGCCCTATCTTCGTTACGCCTTCGAACTTAATTTCTTTGGTCAAAACTATTCGCCTACGAAATTTTATTGAGTTATCGTCAGGCAACTTTTAAATACTTACTTACAAACATACACTCGTTCAACCATCTTTATTCTGAGAGCTCGCTTCGTTCGGTCAATAATTTAAGTAAGTATCGATACAGTGATTAAAAAAATAAATAAATAGATAAATAAATATAAATAGTGTTTTAAAGTTTCTATTAAATATATGGAGATAATTGGTCTTACAACCGATTCAATAAAATGCATCGGATGTTACTTACGCGTACTGTTGACCCAGTTGGTAATTCAATCAATGACACTCATATATTCAGCTGAACTACTTATTTCAACGACCTTAATTCCATTTAACTATTTTATTATAGTCACAAATTCTTCGTAAAATGGTCGGTGAAAATAATATATTGCCTAATTTTACTAGTGATATTATTGGTGGAAAATATTTATTAATTTACTATAATTTTTTTTTATTTAAATTTATTGATTTAAATTTTAACTTTATGCTATGTATTATCTTAATGGAATTGCACATCACATATATTTTACTCGTAAAAGAACTGTTAAAAACATTATGTAATTGGAACTAATTTTTTTTTCCAAAAAATATATATAAAATCCGTTAAATGCAATCTGATAAAGATTGTAGAATTTATATTACGCAAAAACGTAATACAAAAATTGGAGTTTAAATAGACGGCCTCAGTAAGTTTTATCTTTGTAATCCAACCGCGAGGCAAGTTTGAGGCAAACGAGTTAACTTAAACGATTTCTCTGCTGCCTTCGAGGAAAAAACTCAAGTAATAGCATTTGTGGACTTCCTAGTTATACTTTATACGGATCACTGTTAACGATATTTGCTAATAATTGAGTTTTCAGAGACGATTGGGATTATTGCACGTATCTTAATGGTGGGAAATCTCTTTATTTTTAACGGCTTTTTACTTTATACGTTTATTTCCGCGTCACTTCTGATGCCTTGGTAACTCCGGGTTTAAAAGTGGCCTATATATTATTCTGAACTAGGTAAGGACCTATACGTATACCAAGTTTCATTACAATCAGTTCAGTAGTTTTCGCGAGAAATAGTAACAAACTATATATATATTTATATGTAATAGCATAAAATATGGAAATTTATTTGAAACATAATTAATAAAAATACTAGTACGAAATTGAATGATTTATTGCTGATGAAATTGTGTCAATTTATGTTTTAAACTAGCTTTCCGCCCGCGGCTTCGCACGCGTGGGCTACTAATTTCTGTATTTTGTAGAGGCGCACAACAAAATTCTAAAATAATTACGGTCGCATGACCGCTGATATTACGCATGTCTATAGTTTTTTTATAACTTTCTATAGAAATAGGTTTGACCAAAATCTGACAGTACGCGCGCCTCTTCAAAATAGAAAAAAATTTTAGCCCACGCGAACGAAGCCGCGGGCGGAGAGTTAGTTATTTTTTGAAGGTACTTAAGAATTCATTAAGCGTTTTTATCGTCTTAACCTATAGATATTGGGGACATGCCTTCTATACTCTTAACGTTTATGTTAAAGTATAAAAAGGCATGTCCGCAACTCAACCAAAATTTTATTTTGTCACGTGGTATGACACATTTACAACTTTAGAAGCGTATATCTCAAAAATATTTATTTTAGAAAAAAACGCATTTAGAAACCTCTATTTTATTTTCAAATACCTATCCAATGATATCTCATTTAATGATGTATTAGCGAATTTATTTTTTTACCCTCCAATTACATGTATGGAGAGTCACCCTTAAAAATATTTTTTTCAAATAAAATGTAGCCTATAAGTTGAACCTAATATTGGTCTATCAGCATGTGAAATTTTATCAAAATCTACCCAGTTGTTATTACGTGATTGACGAACATACAAACAGATAAACAGACAAACAGACAAACAGACAAACAGATAAACAGACAAACAGAAAAAAAAAATTGTAACTATGGTTTTGGTATCTGTGGAACATACATATTACATAACGTAATGTATGTAACATACCAATCATTCTTTTTGAAAAATATTCAATGTACAGAAATGGTTCGGTTACTCCTGTATTATATGTATAGATAAATTAATATCATAGCCCTAAACAAACGTAACGTCAAATATTTTTCTATTTTGTATTTGCATAGGTAGAACAATGAACAAATACAAAAGAATATACAAAAATGGATTGTATAGTAAAGAAAAAATATTTTGTGTTTTAAAACAAGGAAGCTGTAACGAAATTGTCTTGTTATTTGAAGGGTATTATTAAACGCCACTCGAATATTAGAGATTTGAAACAATTGTCAAGTGTCAGCGCTAATTGCCGGCTTTCGTTAATAAGTGTCTGAGACGAAACGTGAGTGATTTTGCACCCTTGGTAGCCCGTGGCGTAGGGTTGCACTCATTATTTCACTTAAATAGCATCTTTAGCGAACATTTTGTATCTTTTTTCCCTGTTAAGGGTTTTATTGCAATGCGATAATGTCATCCGAATCAGCAAACAAGAAATCTAATCATTAAACTTATATTCCACTTCATCATCTCTATTTTAAAGTGCTATAATTATTTTATAAATCAAAGACCGAATTCCCATCCGATCTTACTCCTCTTCCTATTTCTCATCATTTATCCTCTCTTTTTCCCTCTCCTTTCTTCAAGCCGGCAGCGCACCTGCGACACTTTGATGTTGTAGATGTTCATGAACTGCGGCCAGTCACATATCTTTATGTGAAGCGCATGCTCCGCTTGTCTGTTGTTACATAAAAAAACAGCCTGTAATTTCTTAATGTTTTCTTTTTAGGTGATATGAGAAAGTGTTTTAATATTAGAATCATTCTATTCAATTAAAAACCCCCATTAACCCTTGATTCAACAGCAAAAGCGCGTGAATTTCACACAGTCGAAATAATTCAGAATTACCGCTTAGTTATCTTTGTATACACAATATTCGCAATCCAAATATATGACGTTGCAGCCCTAGCGCTAGTGTTTGTCTGCAAATTGTTTAAGTACTCGTTATGTAGATCTATTATGCAGGTTTATAGCATGATGCTGCATTACGCTTTACGCTTTACGTTTCCATGTTTCATACATAAATAGCTTAAAGGGATTTGTATTGAAACATGTTCTTTTTGCTATAATACATAGACAAGACATAGTGTTTAAATCATATATGGTTGCATTTTCGTCATTTGCAAAAAAGCCTCAGGATTGTAACAAACTCTGTACACACTGAGAAGTAAAAAGAGGATAGTGATAATATTAGAATTCTCTTGTGTCTGTTTTAATGCGACTACTTCCCATATTAACAATATTTTTAAAGGATTTTAAACGCGGTTTGCTATACATTAATATATTATATTAGTTAAAATATTGCAAGAGACCATGGGCGGTTATGAGTACGTATCAACAGAGCATACGCATGCTCTTATGTTAGTCCAGCGTTCAAAAAACCATGAATAAACTCAATAAAAATAGTCTTTCAGAAATTAGAAAAAGAAAATGTTAATCTATTTTAGATTAACTCAAAAGTATTTAAAAAGTAAATACATACCAAGTCATTTCAACTATTCATTTATTCATTCTAATTTACGAGGCCAATTTATACAGACCAATACATTAGACAATTCAAGGAAGCCACGGCTCTTAGCAGTCTCAACATTTTATTACCTGAAACAAAAGCAAACAAAAATTAATTTAAATATTCAAACATAGAAATAGACTAATGTTTTGACGTTCAATCTCAAACACCGTAAATCTGTTTGGTAACGACCTTTGACAAAGTAGGATTAGAGATGTATATCTATTAAAGTTTAAAATGGAAATTGTTAAATCTTGGAGGGCCATTGCAATATTCCTGGAAGGCTGTCAAACGTGGGTGTTATTAATAGTTACTATGTTACTTGCTACAAATCATAACTTGTGCAATTGCAGTTTTTAAATGGACTATGGATAACTTCAAAGTTATTTGCACATTTAAGATTCTGTTTATCAAAAATATGTCAATTTTATAGTATCTAAGCTTTATGTGTAAAATTCATTAACATTTATTTTACAAACAAATGTATTAGAATGCTCCTATATACAGATAGATAGATACCCTCTTAGAGAGTCACATTGTGATGCGTATCTAACTTTTTAGTTCTCACAGTTCAGAACAATTATAAAAAAAAAAGTCTTATTATTTTAACGTAAAAAAAATTCAGTCACACACTTTTAAATTTGTTTAAAATAAAAACTGTGTGTTAGTTTAATAATTAGTGTAAAATTATAAAACTTTTCCTTGTCGTTATTAGAGTAACACTACACATTAGGGTAACAGACTTTCGGTATAAAATAAGGTAGTCCTTATATTATCACAATGTGTTTATAACTGGGTCAAAGGTACCTTTAAATTAGCGTCCCACATTGTTACTATTATCACCTCTTATCTCTACGTGCAAACATGTTACCAACGATATAATCTTAATACCTGGCCTGTCAGCAATAAACTTAGCAGACGGTTATGGCAGTTACAGAAGTTTTCCTTTATTTTGTGTTACATTGCGCGATTGTGGTGAAGTATAAATATCTTTGTTAGTTCGTGGAGGCGATGTACAGCGAACAGATAACCTAGAAAATATAATGATACTACATGTAACTATTCAAATCCAGTTATTTAGTTGTATGCAATTTAATTTAGGAATGATTTTTTTTATAAATTTAGTAAATCAGGGTTTTATGTAATTTTTAATTAAATATTGTAATATATGTATCGAACACTACGATAGTTAGGAAAATAACAGTAGTTCATTCATTCTGTAAATTTGTTTGTCTATTACGTGATTAAAATACCAAAAACAATCAGATTTAAAGTGGTAAAATAAAATAAATTCAGGTATTAATTCAATTATTATTTGTCTCAAAACTCCCTTATCACACTATCCATCAAAACCAATTAGGCCGCAACAATACGTTTTCAATAACCTCACACCGAGAGGCGCATCTGACAAATGTTCCCTGAGCTTTGAATTACAAACAATAAATCTTCGCCAACGCTTATTTAGTTACAGCTATGCTTGCTATTTGACTGACCCCCGGTTGTACATCTTGGACCCTGCAGTTGCGTCTTAGGGCTGCGTCTAATTTATACATAACGAGATCACTATATTTGTTATTTATGGTAAATTCGGACTAGAGGCAATATCTTGTTCTGCAGGCAGTAAACTAGGGAAAAGTATAAGTAAATCACAAAATAATATCTCCTACGCATTTAGCTAGTCAGCGTTGAGAGGTTGGAAATGGTTTGATTAAGAAGTTATTATTATTGATGATCTGATTGGCGCAGTGGATGTGGCAACGGTCTATGGCACCGAAGGGTGTAGGTTCGATCCCCACGAGAAAATTATTATGTGATGAACCTGTGTAATTTTCTACTGCCTGGGTGTTAATCTGTCTATAGTATGTATGTATTTACAAAATGTATGTTTAAGTATGTCTACTTTCGGTACAATCTTTGCTTAGTTTGGGACTAGATGGCGTTATTTAAAATGTGCCTACATGTTAACTTATTTATTTATTATTCAACAATTACCTCAAACCAAGAGGTATATCTGGCAAATGTTCTCGAAGCTTCGAATTACAAACAATAAATCTTCGCCAACGCTTATTTAGTTCCAGCTATGTTCGCCATTTAACTGACCCCCGTACGTCTTGGCCCTGCACTCGATGCTACCGTGCTGGTGGTGTCGTATTTATTCGTAACAAGATCACTATATTTGTGTAGTTTGTGGGAGTCGCATCGGACTAGTGGTAAGATCGCGTTAACCGGGCAATAAAGCGTTGAATATAGACAGTAGGTAAATCGTAATTTTCAGGAATTTTTTCTTTACGAAATTACAAAGTTATAGGTATTAATGTGTTGCAACCACAGCACACATATAAGTACACACAGCAAACAACTTTAGTTTCATACGAATGTTTAAAAAATAAACTTTGTTGGATTTTAATATTTAATATCTGTATTTTAATGCGTAGTGAACGGTAGGTCTTTTTAGATAAATTGAAGATGATTAATAATGAACAAGACGTAAAATCATTATTAATACACTACAATATCATTTCGTTCCATGTGGAATAAGTAATTAAATAGCTTTAAGCAAAACCAATTAGTTTATTAACCCTTTCATTTAATACAATGGGCATGAATACGTACCTATACCTTAGTAAGAAATTAGCAATATCATTATGACAACCACCCGGGGGAAGAAACCAATTTCTAAATATGAGGTTTTACATCGTACATTAGTAATGAAAATACACACGATTATTTGTCTTAAGGCCATGGCAACATAGTAGTTATTAGTTTATCATTAATTTAGCTAGGTGTACGTATTTCACCGGACCCCTCCTATCTAAACAATAATAATTACTCCATATACATGGGCTGGTATTGTATGAAAATGGTTAAAATGGTCTCCGATAACTCGTAGTAATTGGATTATATTGGGTCGACGTGGGACGCAGTAAATTTCGTATGTTATGTCAGATCGCTGCGTGATATAAACTATTCCATTTTAGAAACAAAGCTTCGTGTCAATATTTTAAAACGTGTTGCAATTTTGAGGCCAGTATTGTATGGAATGTATGGGTGGAATCCAATCTCGTTGCGAAGAACGCGTTATCAAATTATGGGAGGCGTGTTTGATGGTGAAAAATGCTATCGTGTATTGTACACAGCTTTATTTGACTCAAACCGATCCGAAAAAGAAGGTAATTTTAACCGTACATTTTTTTGTTATTTAAAATCTTGACATTATTGTCGACATGTCTAAATCTGATGAAACGAAGAAAAATAGACTTAAAACGAAAAATTGTGATGTAAGCGCAACCGACAGTCAAAGTATAATGATCCTCATTATTCAAAGATATGAATTTAGATTCATAACATTTAGTTATACGATAAATGCGGATAGCATCTATAGACAGTAACAATCAACCTTTTCACGTTGATAAATATGCTACACATAATCGACAAACGCGTGAATAATTCCACATAACATCACATTTATATTGTAACAAGATTCTCACAATAACATTGTCCATCTTATTCGGATCGGGTTGGCCCGAGCAAATACCGAATTCAACGAATGTACGAATTTGCTCCCGAATCACGTCTGACGGGGGGTGGTAAACAGAAAGGGGGATAACGGGCGAAAAATTGCGTATCCATTGAAACTGAATTAGCGAAAGTAATAAATTAGAATTTAGAAGTGTTGCGCATACACTAGTAGAGTTTCTTTTGTGGCTTTGAATCTTTGGAACTTATATGAAACTCATTTGGATCGTACGTGGATACTATTTGTTAGGGTTCTGTTGAAGTTTGAGTCATGAATGAAGGTCCAATCTTTGCTTCTATGTTTTATATCAACATATGATCTAGGTGACTCATGATGGGTATTACCCATGAAACCAAGATTTGAATAGAAATATGTTCATGACGGAAAATAAGCAAATTAAAGAAATGAATCAGATTGAAGCAATGATCGACCATCAAATTGCTTTTAATAAAATCGCAATAAACAAAATAAATTCAGATAAAGCTGGGTAGTATTGTGGTTGTGGATTGGCTCGTTAGTGACTCCATATGATACAGCCTTTAACCTTCAATTTAACGGTCAATAGGGCCTTGAACAGTTTCAATGATGTCCGACACTTTATACTCAAGGCTTTTAGAACGCTGTTAAAAATTACTGACATCAAATTAATATAGACCCTGAATATTTAGTTCTCCTGGAGCTTTACTGAATAAACTCCAATTCTAATTATGCTAATAAACTGTACATCAAAAGTATTTCAATATACAGCTTACATTCAAATTACGTTGCTACACTAAAAATTCACTTTATATGAAAGAAATGAATTTTGTATAAAGCTCAAAAAGGCCACGAGAAAATTACACTTCCATATAATTTTCACGAGTAATTTCACGACCTATTCGTTAATTACTCAGTAATTATACGTAGCAAAGTAAACGGAAAAACAAAGACGTGCATAGCCGAAATACTGGAGTTTCTCTTAAGACCGCTAGGGGACGCTAACAATGCGCCGCCATGTTTGATTTGGGAAGAACAAAAGGGCCGGCACAATGGCGACCGCCGAGTGTAACAAGTGCTAAAGTTACATACGATATAGTCATTTTCCAATATTAAAATACCTTCTATATATATATAGAAGGTATTTTAATATTGGAAAAGTATTGCAGCAATATCGGAATGATTTTTCACGCCAACAACACGTTTTTGTTGCAATTTTTCTGGTGTCAAGTTTTTGCGAATAGAATTAGAATGACTGGTTTTTTGTATAATTTACACTGCCTTTGTAGAGTGTTCTGTATGTGACAACTCCGAGCTGCGGGTTTGATTTCTAGTTTCAGATAATCGGGATTGAAGAGTTCACGACGCACATAATATACTAACCGTTTGTCCACTGCTTATTTATTATGACACTTATTTAGTTCTGATTTAGATTTTTACTTGACACTTGCCTGTGGTTCATTAAATGGAGGTCTACACATCAATAAAAGATATGCTGCTATCTAATTCAGCTAACAGCCTGTTTGAAATATCATCAGACTTGTTTTATAGTTGCGGTGGGATTAACACAAAGATGTATATATAGTAGGATTGCAAATCTGGACAAACTAGGTTCGGCAGATTACTTCGAAACAATCATAGAAGGTCGATAACAATGTATATTTGATATATGGTTTGTAACAGATACGTTCCCATCTAGGGATCGAATGTAATAGCATGCTTAATTGAACTGTACCCCTCATATTCGAATAAACTTAATGGGGTTTACTGCATCGTCCCAGTGGATTGTTATAGTCCAAATTGTTTTAGAAAATTTATATCATTTTTACCAAAATTAATTACCATGTTTGTCGAAAACATGACGACTAGGACTGTCTTATCGTTCTATTAGTAATTGGAAAGATTACATTTTCGTTATTATGAAAGTCCAGATTTATTTTTCTCATTCGACTTTTTCATGGATTGGCATGGATAGTGTTTGCCAAATAACAAAACAAGCATTGAATACAATATAATAGGCATACAATTTAAGAATTTTATTTTCACGTTTTCACCATAAATGATATACAAAAATATGTCAACAAATTCTACATTAACATAATATAATATCTCATCTCAATTTGAAGACATCCTTATTTCTATAATATGTTTTATTCATAGAAATATTAAATCGTCATTATTTTTAATAGTCCATTAAATTCCAGAATATGATTCATTGGAGCTGAAAATTTAATCCTAACTGTATCTGAGGCGGATAATTGTTCAGGGTGAGTACCCTTAGTGCATAGGACTCAATGGTTTATGAACACCCTTAGACCAACATGGTGGAAATACAGGGTATCGTTACAAATGAATTATTTCTGCGGAGCGAAAGGTTTTATTGACTCGATGACGTAGATGTACCTACCTGATTTATTTTACAGCAAACATATTGCAGAAATACACACTACGTATCATGCAAGTTATAGTATTGGCCTGTATTCATACTCTATTCCTGTCCTTTACCTTCATATTCCACTCCTTCTTTCTCTTTTTCTTTATAAATTCTTTCCTTAGACCACTTTTCTTCTCCTAAGTATAGTAAAGCATGAGCAACTTTTCGTGTTACAAGCGTAAATGCAATTGGGTAGTCGTCGAAAATCAGGTAAACTGTATGTTCTTTTGCCTGCCTCTGATATAAAAAATTCTCTATGAAAATATTTGAATAATTTCAAAATCTGTTAATTTTATTAGCTTCAGTTACTTATACTAGCCTCTACCCTTGTCTGTAGCGGTCAGCATCTAACTTGGAGCTTAAACGATCCTTATTTCAAAAGAGCAAGAAATTCACAAGTTAGTTTGTATTTTTATTCCCCTGTGCTATACCATATACTGATACATGAAGAACATTAGTGTATCGAATAGTGTGATTCGATTATGACGTCATAATGCAATTAACTGGTTGGTTGCTGAGTAGATTACAGTCGTTATATACTACGCACATTGACTTCGAATTACTTAGTTCTAATGCGACTATAATTAGCTTTTGGTATAAAATTACTGACACAAACATGGGTGAATTGAAGTTTTTAGAAATATAAGTCAAAAGTCAAAGTCAAAAGTCAAAACGTTTGTTTTCCAAATTGGCTTCTTTCGAGGCGCTTTTAGAACGTCATATACATTTACATAATAATCCAGCATATAGCGTAGAAACGTATTTATCTGATTTATAATATTTTTTGAAATACAATTAGCGCGCTTCCACGTCATTGTAAAGAAATATAGTCAAGATTTGACCGCCTCGTTGGTTCAGTAGTCAGCGCGTTATGCATTCTAACTCATACGTCTTGGGTTCCATCCCCGAAGGAGATTCAAGATTTTTTTACTATAATCGTAGGTTTATTTGGTGTTGCTCTTGCAAAATTCATCTCCCAATACTTAATTTCATGAAACACTGTAATTTTGCCTTTATTTCTTTACAGAATTTTTTACTTGAGCACGTCTGTTCATTTACGTTAATACTCTTATAATTAAATGATTTAGCACTAAAAAGCATGAGAAGTACAAATGCGCTTCTTTCTCTTCTGATCTCCGTAATGAGTTAGTTCACACAGTGACGTATATAGACAACATAGGCGTAGAATTAATTGCGTCTTACATAAAGGTGGTAGCCGGTAATCTCGTAGGAGTCCTAAGACATTGAGATTTATTATCAGCACATTTACATTCACCACAGACTTGCACAACTATTTTGCCGATATTAAACATGAAATAACATATAATTAGTTTGGTTTAGTTTGAATTCTGCATGAAAATAGCTGTCCTTTAATCTCATGGATTTATTATCCCTTAAATATATTTATTCGCATTTTACTCATATAATTTAACGCAATAACTCTCAGTACTAAAAAGCATGAGAAGTGCAAATGCACAAACGCAATATCTTATCTCGGTAATCTGTTAGTTGAAGCTGTGACGTAACTTCCAGACAACATATGCGTAGAATTAATTGCGTCTTACGTTAGCGTGGTAGCCGGTAATCTCGTAGGAGTCCTAGGACATTGAGATTTATTATCAGCACATTTAGCTTCGTCGCAGACTGGTACCACTACGAAATTATTCATGAAACGGTTCAGAATTGGGGAACACGACATTGTTCGACAGTTATAAGGTTAGAAAGATTTAATGGTCGTTAATTTTACTAAACTTGCGTTGTTTTCAAAATTAACGCGAAATAAATAAGATTGTGTTTCGAAATTTGTATTTATGAAGAATAAGCTGCGGCGCGCGGGTTCACCCACGTAACTTCTGATCCCGTTCAAGTTTCATCATAATCGGTTCAGTAGGATCAGTTTAGTAGGATGAAAACAATTCGGAAGTTTTAGTTGATTTCTTATTAAAATTGTATGCACTACGAAAATAAATTTTTACAAAAATCGCATTTTCATAAAAGCCTCTATTCCACATAAAATGAAAAATACTCTACATGTATATAAATGAAAATAAATAAAAACAGGAGGAAAGCTAAACACACCGTATCGCATGAAGGTAAGCCGAGGTAGGCAATCCTGACGCCATTCGTCAAGATAACAAGGCTCAAGGAACACCAGCAAGATAAACCATTGCTTACACTTTTGTCTTCTGGATTGCGTAAACACTTTTCTTAGTCTCGAACATTCTAGAAAACATTTTATTGGCCTATATGTTACCTTTTTTGTCACTTTTTATAGAACTCCCTTCATTACATATTTCTACACTAATTTTATAAAGAGGAAGGATATTTTGTCTGTTTGTTTGACTTGAAGGCTCCGAAACTACTGATCTAATTTGTAAGATTATTTCACTATTGAAATCCTACATATCTACTCTCTATAAGCTGTCGGTTGTGTCAAATACTATAAATAAATACATAGAAAGAACTACAACCGTCATGTCGTATAAAGGTAAAGCTCGTCAATAGAATATTCATTGCCTTTTTATGTAATTAATTCGTCAACTCAATAAAGATCAAAAAATGTATATAATAAATGTCAATTACCAAAAAAATCATCAAGGAAACAACTTCGAAAATAATATTAATAACTTTTTATTTCCAATACCCAAGGGTAGCCATTTTGATCATTAAAGGTTCTTAATTATCGATACCCAATACCTTGTCAGAGGCTTCACCGTTCAGGTCAGTTATAATTAAAGAAAAATAACTTAGCAATTTTCGTAGCTAAGGGTCAGGAGTCTTTGTACCCTTTTTACTTTATTCAATTTTCCGATTCATTTACTTGGTCTCGTCTCGTCCTTTGCGAAATGTGTTATCCGAATGACCGGGCTGGCACCTCGGTGCTAATTCATTGTTGATGTTGAGTTGCCGACGCCTTTGATATGATATGCAAATGAGGGGATTGTGAGGAATAAAATATTGGAATAGTGGACATTGAACTCGATATTGGGTATGTGATATCAATGCGATTATGTTAACATTTAAAGGAAAAAATGTTAACATTTTTTTTTACTTAGTAAGGCACATATGCCCGCAGTTAAGGAAGGAGAAATTATTATAGTTTAGTAATGTCTAGACACACGGCAACGTGTCCGCCAAGTTCA
This sequence comes from Phoebis sennae, assembly GCA_001586405.1. Lineage (NCBI taxonomy): Eukaryota > Metazoa > Arthropoda > Insecta > Lepidoptera > Pieridae > Phoebis > Phoebis sennae. The sequence continues at coordinate 46,234 of LQNK01000470.1, read as the reverse complement.
AAGAAGCGTGGACGACGCGCCATTTTACGTCACAGTTCTAACAACTAATCACTAGTCACAGTTCTAATAACTAATCACTATATTAATTAGGCTTTCATTTCGTGAAATATTTCCGAATATATTGTAATGAATACACTTTACATTTCATAACCAATAGTAATTTAATAGACAAGTGCCGCAGGACATATCATTACCGTCCACAAAGCCAACATACCTGTGCGAAGCGAATTACTCGCATTTTCCTCTTTGTGTACAGATAAGGAAAAAATACAATAACAGGACAAATCATAGCCAGAAAATGCGGTGAGGTCTCCAAATATTTCGCGGACAAAAGCAAATAAAACCTAAATAAATTACCCGCCAAATATATTATAACACTGGCAATAACTTGGTTCATACCGCCGCTTTCAGGCGCGCCTGATGAAATATTGCCACACCAAATCGACTCAGATGTGCAGGATCATTTTTGATAAGGTATTTTTTGGGTTTCTTTAAGTGTTGATGAGAAGAGATGAAATCTTTAAAAATAAATTATTGTCTTTGTTATTACTAGGTTGGTCTCCATATTAAGAAAATAAATGCTTTCAATTAGGTAATAAACAATTTGAATAATTTGGTAAAAAGTAACAATTGAACTGAAAATTACAGATAAAATTCGAGTTGAATTAAAAACAGCACGTAAAAAGCAGCAGTGGAACGATCTGTGCACAAATAAAACCAAATTTAAGTAACAAAATTCAAAGATATATTTAAAATATATATTTCAGAGTTAAGGGTAATTTCAATAAAATTAAATGATGTTTTGCTTTAACAGACGACCTTTTGATGAACTCAGTTCATGAACTTCAGTACCCTTTTACAAAATTAATATGACCTAAGGTAATACTCGGGTAACTCATGTAAGCTTAAAAAAGCTCCAATAACTTTGAGAGGCGAGGTCAGTCTAACGAAATATTTTATTATTGTTTTCTAGTTGACAAGGGTACGCGAATTATAAAATATGACCAAAGAAGCATCTTGTAATTCAAAGTATTCGGGTATCGTAATGAAGTTGTTGATTTTATATGTTGGGCATAACTAAAATTTTATCATAGATATTTTGGAATTTTTAGTATAAAAAACGTAGTGATGAAATTGTATATCTATATTCGCCAAGAGTTTAAAAAATCTATCGCAGGACCTCGGAGATATTTCATTTCTAAAGTTTTTTATAATTTTCAGTAGAAAGAGAGTTGATCAAGATCTCACAGTTTGCGCGTACCTCTGCAAAATACAAAATCTTGAAGTCCACGCAAGCGAAGCCGCGGGCGAAAAGCTGTAAATAAACAAGCTTTGTCCCGCGGTTTCAGACTGATTCGACCAGCGGTTTGGGCTGTGCGTTGATAGATCACTATGTCAGTCACCTTTGAGTTATAAATATTTATTTATTCAACGCGAATATCACTTTTACAAGAATTTGCGAAAAATAAATACTCAATACACCTTTTCAATTTTCATCTACAGCATTGAAATGAATAAAATGCTTATAAATATTATGTAAACTAACAGAAATTGTATTCATGTCACGTTTTAATGTGTTGATTTCGAAATTTCATGCTCGCAGCATCATCAGAACATGCATCAATCCGCGTGAATATGTTAGCGATGAGAAACAATTTCGTCTGCTATTTATAAATATTTTTATACTGGCTGTTCCACGCGGCTGCTTTTTTGTAGTATAATTGAAGAGATGGTCCGGAGAGTGTATGTTTAGACCTTTGTATTGTTAGACTTTTGGATTTGATATTATACTCGGGTATGTGTGTATTAAAATATTTTAATTAAAAAACTATCTTACTCCCTCCCCCTAATTTCGTAAGCCAATTTCGCTTATCTTTTAACTCAAGATTTTCTTTTGTCTAAAACCTAAAAAAAAATATTATGATTGGACAAACGGTACTCCAGATATCGTTGGACTAATATTCGTTCTTACATAGTATGCAGCTAAAGATCATGATTTATACATTACAGCGCAAAGTCTAGCTCGGAGCGAGCCACTTTTTTGGGGGTTCATATTAGTTTAAATGATTATTTTAATAATTTATTATTATTTTAATTTTTAATTTTCATATAAACAATAAAAATGTAATAAGCAAGATAATTAAAGCAAAAATAATACGTGAACACATAACGGTTTTAATAATAAACGCAATCGCAATGCAATAATCGAAGCGTGCCACAAAAGATTAATTAAATAGATCGCTAATTAAAATCACAGGCTTTTAAAATATCTCTTTAATTTTATCTCCACGGGAGGAATTCTTTTAATCTCAACAGGAAGCGTTCACGAAGGAAACAATCAATTGGTATTGATTCAATTTGAGTCTGAGACGTTGTGTGGGAAAAATGGATTATGTCGTTGTCGAGACATGCACATGTTAAATCGACAGATGCAGTGGATTCGTAATGGATCTGGCGTTATAAATTGGGGCTATAATGCGATTACGAAAAATAAAGCTAATATGTATAGACAGTATTTGAGATATGTATAACTTTGACATCGTTTAGTGAAACTCCGAAATAAAACTCTACTTTCCGAGAGATTATTGCACTGATTATTTTCAAACTAGTATAAACATAAAAATAGTTACTACTCATACATTCTAGTTAATATAAATAGCATTGATATAAATAACATTCCGATAGAGACAAACGTAAATTTAAAAAATATATAATTTGTAGTAGTAGTAATATATAAATGAAAAAAAAACTTAGTGTCTGGATTACCGATATCTGAAGTTTGTTTGTGGATACCACATATTAAAAATAATAGTTCTATAATATCAAAAAGGAGTGCAATTTTAGAACGCTGTTCCTTTTTAAATATCACCACTTTTCATATTTTTCATGCAATTTTGAAAAAGATACCGCAAGTTTTATCAAAAAGGTGAACAAAATTTGTTTACTAAATGTAGTGGAGGAGCTGACAGGATTAGGTTCACGTAAGAACTAGTGTTTTCATGTAATTGTGTTTACGATAGAGGAATGAGATTTGCATGTAAATTCTCCCGAGTATGAGTAAAGTATGAATGACTGGGTTTTACGAACGAGCTTACATTATCGCTTCTTTGATACTTTTATGTTAGGTTAGGGGACTATTTACATATTTTGAGCTACGTGAGATTTATGAAGATTTTAGAATTCATTGAAACGTTTTTTGTTTTAATAGACTCTAATAGTGTATGTTAAACTAACTCATGAAAATCTAGTAATAAAAATCTGAACAGATTTTTTGTTTGTTAATTTGAACGCGCTCATGTCAAAAAGTACTAGTTCGATTTGAACTAAATATTTTAAAGTTTGATAGACCATTCATCAAGTAAGGCATAGGCTATATAATGTGAAGTCGTCGGGACACCTAGTTAAACATAATATAAACAAGAATTAAATGAATTGTTATACTTACTGATGAATAGACACAAACAATACATAACATGCGAACATATAACACGCTGCATCTTGACATTTGTTAGAACAATTAATACCATTACTAAGCTAGACACTCCACATTCCCGAAATATATCTCCACAAGCCTCCATTATTCAACGCAGCGAACAAACGACGTACATTAGTGTAGTAAATATTTTGACCACGACGAAAAATAGATACGTAATCACGTAATTAAACAGAAAGTGGAGTGAAACAGAAATCTGGTGATACACTGCCAAGGCCCTACACACAGATTAGAGAATAAAAGGCAGATGGAGTGTTCCGAAGACTCGAGTGACGCTAACTACACGTGCATGTGTGAGTGAAATTTGAAAATTTCGAAGCCTTCGTAATGTGTTGTATCAAACTAGATGAACATTTTTGTATTCGCTTTTGAAGTTTGTATTTGCTTTTCGGCGTCACTCAAGTCTTCGGCCGCTCTTGACGTTGACAATCATACTAGACGAACATTTTTGTATTTGCTTTTGAAGTTTGTATTTGCTTTTCGTCACTCGAGTCTTCGGCTCACTCCATCTGCCTTTTATTCTCTAATCTGTGGTCCTTCAGGTCTGTAGGCCGCAATAACGCAGAAGCCATTTGTCAGGATAAAGTGGCTAGGAAGAAAAACTGGCCTTTCCTCGCTAATATTTCACCGAAACTTGTTTGTTTCTTGGTCTTGTAAATGTGGTGTAGTAATAGTGTTTGATTTTTATCATTTTTAGGTTTGATTTAAAAATACACATGATTCTTTGGCCTCTTCAATTAAGTGACACTAAGTGGCAAGAACTGTAAATAATAATTATTTGTTTTTTACAATTTAATCTGAAATCATCGTGTATCTGACACATTTACATGGTATCTTTTTAAAAATGTTTATAATTACGCTTTTACTTTAAATATCATTACTTTTGTAAATTAGTTTTCATTGTAAATAAAACTGTTGCAATCAGCACCTATTCGTTCAACAAAGAAAAGCAAAAATCACACAATTAAAAAGAAAATCCATATTCTATATCGGTATAAGCCTGTCGGATGAAAGTTATGAAACCGCCGATTTATTGGTGCAAAAGGCAAACTCCGTATTTTTTGGTAAAAAGCGTTTGTGCCATTTGGTAAATTTATGTCTAGCTTTGTCCAAACTTTGTTTTCAACCGTGACGCGTGCAAATTCGGGAAATGTTTAAAACTATTATTTAATGGATGAAGCAGCTTATTTGAGAGCTTTCATAAATATTTATGAATTGCATCACGGCATGCTCAGGATCGTATTAATTTTATCTTTTCATAGTTTATTTTTATGCGCTTTCTACGCCTATTAAATTGTAGCATAATTTTCGAATAATTGCCGTTCATTTTATTTTCATACTGTTCAGTTATTCATTTTAATACATTTGTTAAAATTAAGCAACATATTTTAACGAAATAAAAACAATATTTCTAAAATTCTACATTATTTCAGAGCATTATATCCTCCAGAATACGTATTAAAAAGACATAGTTTCTTCAAGTACAAACAAGGCAAAATGAATAAAATCAAAATAAGTACAAAATCTATGTCAAATATTTACACAATGCAGTTAGGAATTTGGGATATTCTAGGAGCCTTTGTTTATGCGTCAACTCACTATAAATATACGAGTCCACAGCAGCGAAACGCACATCCGCTCTGCTGTTTTAATACAACAGCCAGACAAAATTTAATTTCCCTACATAATTTGTGGTCGATCTCATTGACACGCGTCGGATGATTAATTGTTGACCACGTGGATTCTCGAAAATAATGCCCGCCATTGTTATATCGTGTTTAGATTAATTAAATATCGACGTTGACGTTTGACATTTAATTTCATCGTACATTGTTATTGTAGTTTACATGATGTGACGGTAATTTGTTTCTGAATTGGTTTTGTAAAACGTTAATTTGTGGAATAGTTTTAAAGGATATTTTGCGGGCAAATGGATACATGCTAAAACTTGAAATATAGACTCTGCTGTCTTCTAGCTTCAGGGAAATGTATAAGATAGGACTGTTGGTTTATTAAATTGGTTATAGAATAAAGGCCTCCGACGACATTTCTCCAAATCAAAATTAAAATAGGTGCTACTTGCCGCCAATCCCGCAACAATCCTTGTTTACTAGCTTCTAATATTAGCTTTCCCGTAACAATTCATGTCAGAAACATGTTTGCCTTTTAGTTGTCGCCGTTACTCATAAAATATTGCTTATATTTGACTACATTATTACAACCATACATTTAATCTCAATTACGCTAAGAGCATTCAATAGAAATTTTCAATTTAGTTACGAGGTGGCGGCCGACATTCTGAAAAGCGTCCAGACAATTTTATTATTACTGCTCTCAATTTTGAATAGATAGAGCGTTGTGGCTGTAGGCTGCTGGCTGGCATACCACCCGCCTGCTGGCGATCTGCCAACAACCTGCCTCGAGCGAACCTCTGCGCACAAATCGTCAACCTTACGAAACCAAGCAATACAAATTACACCTTAAAACAATACTACAAGAAACAATCTTAAAAATACCGTTCACGTGCGAAGTATTCGAAATACAAACACTTCGATAACGGCGTTGTATTTGCAGAATTTCCAGCATTCCATGCCAATACTGCCGAATGCCTAACAGAAATAATACCGCAAATATCATGCCGATACGTACGGGTGTTTTAAATAGGTATTCATTTACTTTCTATTTACTACTTGTAGGGATTTTGCGCTTAGAGTAATCCTTGGTTTTATACTGATTAAATTCCGCGAGGGAGCTCGCGAACTGAAGTAATAACACTTACATCAAGTAGGGAGAGTATGGACTCTTCACAATTTCCTAATTAGTTTAATTAGAGTATTTGGTAGGACTGCTTGGGTATTTCGGATTTGGAAATGGATATTTAATCACGTTACTTCGTAGAATAACAACTATGTAAAACGTAAACAATTTTGTGAAATATCAGTCTTTACTTTCATTCACTTGAGTAAGGGATTAATAATCTTCTTATAATGTTTTTTATCACTGTGTAAGATGATAAGCTATAGTTTGTGTATATATCGAGTAAAATATAAAATATATCGAGTCTATTAATAGATTGTTATGTCAAATTATATGACGTAAAATTGACAAAATTCGACGGCTTTCCGTCGATAGGATATTGAAATCAAAGTAAGTGTAAATAGATAGATTTGTGCGACTTTAGTAAGCAAATCAATGGATAGATATAATATTGAAAACGTTAATCTATTTTATCATTAACTTTTAACTTGAATATCAAATCAATGCAACATAAACAACATACAACAACGAATGTGGAACTAGTTTAATTATTATACTAATCAATCAAGATGCAGTTCCATCAAGAGGTAATAATACAAAATATAAATTATAAACAAAATAAACAAAAGAACACACAAATTGCATAACACCTCGTTCTCACACATTTCAACCTTAAAATCAGTGGTGTTTGTTAAGCGTGTCCCGGCGGAACAAAAGGAAAGTGATGGTGGCCGTCATGTACCAGCTACCTGCATTGCAGTAGCGCCTACTTGCCACATGGCTATATAGTATAATATATCTCGATAGAAGCGACTTTCCGAACCGGTGGTAACTTAAAAAATGACTATAAGTGCTCTGTAAAAAGTTTACATGAATAAAAATATTTTCTATTCTATAAAATGTTCAAGTTTTTGTAAGGAACTGTGAGGTAATCTAGAAAATTACTGGAACGATTTTAATAGTTTTTCATTATGGCATGCGCCAAGCACCTGCATTGCAGTAGCTTGCCATGTATACCACATGGCCCTATATGTTTTAAAACAGACAGAAATATGCGAAAACGTTAAGATTTTTTTAAGGGAGAATTTTCAGTGATCATTGAAATAAATTATAGGAAGTAATATTAAAAAATGTCCGGATTGTAAATATTAATTTGTAATAATTTTTCAGGGGCAGGTCATTACTCCTCAGTGTAAGATATTAGTTTGTATAATAAAAGTATCAATTGCTTCCATCTAAGGGAAGGCAAGGAATAATAAGACAGGACATTTAGCACTACGCCATCTAGTCCCAAATTAAGCAAAGCCTGTATTATAGAAACTAGATTACTGTATTTTATATTTAAACAAAGATACTTATTTTTGTAAAAACATACATACTATAGATGTAGACAGTAGAAAATGACAATGTTCATAACAGTTCATTACCCGTGGGAATTGAATTTACATCCTCCGGCCAATAGAACGTTGCCACATCCACTGCGCCAATCGTGTCATCAAATGAAACTAGGATATACATAAAATTTTGATCAATAACAAAATACACATTTCTACCCGCAACTCACATATCGACTTGCATCATAAGCGAAATGAACACTGAAGACAGAAATCAGAAAGAAGATTGGCGTATTTGAATAAATCGATACAAATCTGAACTTTATTGCCCTCTCAATAGAGCCTAAAAGGTAATCTGAAGTGATACTGAAAAACTCAGCTGTAAATGGAAATTGAACGTTGATTATGTGTAGTAAAGTTGATTTTGTATTGGCAGGTGTGCTTGGATGACCCAGGTTCACCCTCGCCCTTGGCATTATGCCAGAACGCTGTTCAAAGACGGACGTGTCTGTTGCCAGTATTACAGCTTTTAGATAAATCGAAGGATCTAAACTGCATAAAAAATTAAACCAAATGCTGAAGCAACGTCTTTTCTCTCAGTGCAAGTAAGCATCTACACTGATTTGATTTGATTACTCTCAGGGCAAAGAATACGTTAATTTTTAGATTGATCCACCCACTCGTATTTATTTTTACCCTTCATAGTTAGTTATATAAGGATATAAGTAATTCGTTATTGGTAATTGGTAATTTCAGGATATGAGTAATAAATTGAATGGTAATGTTAACACAATATATTACATTGTATATATCTATTCAATATTACCAATCGCAAAGAATAAGTCGTCCATAAATTTTGTAAGAGTTTCAGAATATCTTCAATATCAAAGTCGAACGTATGTAATTTGATTTAAATTCATAGTTTTTATATGACAAAGTTCCACCGTTTTTTTGAGCAAGCACAGCGTTCCCGCTTTCGCACCTGTTCTAAAGATGGTTCTGACGAAAAATAACAGTGTTTCTAGACGTTACACCAATTTACTTTTCAGCTCTCTGTGAAAATATCTAATAAAACGTGTTTTGCATACATTGAGGCTATAATGTTTTGTTTTTGAATTCATACACAAAAATGTACAATGTATAAAATTTGTTTAGGGGTTTACAATATTCG
>LQNK01000470.1:18941-36806 GCA_001586405.1 Phoebis sennae | reverse complement strand
GATAACCAAAACCATGGCTAGAATATTTTTTTTCTGTTTGTCTGTTTATCTGTTTATCTGTTTGTCTGTTTATCTGTTTGTATGTTCGTCAATCACGTAATAACTACTAAGTAGATTTTGATAAAATTTCACATGCTGATAGACCGATATTAGATTCAACTTATAGGCTACATTTTATTTGAAAAAAATATTTTTAAGGGTGACTCTCCATACATGTAATCGGAGGGTAAAAAAATAAATTCGCTAATACATCATTAAATGAGATATCATTGCATAGGTATTTGAAAATAAAATAGAGGTTTCTAAATGCGTTTTTTGCTAAAATAAATATTTTTTGAGATATACGCTTCTAAAGTTGTAAATGTGTCATACCAAGTGACAATATGAGATTTTGGTTGAGTTGCGGACATGCCTTTTTATACTTTAACGTATACGTTAAGAGAATAAAAGGCATGATAAAAACGCTTAATGAATTCCTAAAAACCTTCAAAAAATAACTAAATCTCCGCCCGCGGCTGCGTTCGCGTGGGCTAAAATTTTCTGTATTTTGAAGAGGCGCGCGTACTGTCAGATTTTGGTCAAACCTATTTCTATAGAAAATTATAAAAAAAAAACTATAGACATGCGCATATATCAGCGGTCATACGACCGTAATTATTTTGACTTTGTGCGCCTCTACAAAATACAGAAATTAGTAGCCCACGCGTGCGAAGCCGCGGGCGGAAAGCTAGTAAGTAATAAATGAAATGGTAATGTTAACACAATATATTACATCATATATAGCTATGCAATATTACCAATCTCAAAGAATAATGCCATCCATAAATTTTGTTAGAGTTTCAGAATATCTTCAATATCAAAGTCGAACGTATGTAATTTGATTTAAATTCATAGTTTTTATATGACAAAGTTCCACCGTTTTATATTCCCTGTTATTTGAGCAAGCACAGCGTTGCCGCTTTCGCACCTGTTCTAAAGATGGTTCTGACGAAAAATAACAGTGTTTCTAGACGTTACACCAATTTACTTTTCAGCTCTCTGTGAAAATATCTAATAAAACGTGTTTTGCATACGAGGCCATAATGTTTTGTTTTTGAATTTATAAATAAAAATGTACAATGTATAAAATTTGTTTAGGGGTTTACAATATTCGAAATTTCGTTTTATTTTTGTATCTTAGCTCATTTTTATTTCAATTTAATTGTCACATTTTAAAATTTAAGTTACAACACCTTATTTATACATATATATCTTTGTATAATTTTAATACATTAACAATTTACTAAGCTTGATGCTCATTTTAAAACGACGGTATAAAAATAATTGCTTTGATAGGAATACGCATTTGACACGCACTATTTATCAATACGAACAAAAATGGTGACTTAACAAAAAATCGACCTGGGCACTTAATATTTTCCGTATTCCAATTAAAAGAAAACAGTGACACGGCAGTGTACAATGGCCGAATGGTGAAATACGCCTTTATTGTTGAAAGACACAATGGCCTGACTTGCCAGAGAACAATATGGCTGCCCCATTTTTAAAGAAAATAAGGCATTTTTAGTAATGAAGTTAAAGTTTAATTGCGTTTTGCGAAATGATCTTTTCGAGTCAATGTTCGCGCCGGCCTCAAATATATTCGAGTACCGTTTACAAAAACGTTAATTTAAAATAAGTGTTTTTATAAAATTAGTGAAATCGACAATTTTAATTATAGACAATTATCATTATCATTCAATTACAAAAATTTGTTGAAATTTAAATTCAACAAGGTCAATTATTTCAGGCTAAAACAAATGCAAAATCTTTACTTTAAAAACTTTAAAAGCAGTAATCAAATAACGGTTAATTGCCGTAAACAAAAGTGTTGAAATAGAAAAGTTTCAATACATTTTTTTGCGTTCAGTACACAATCTGAATTTCTTATTAAGGTACGGTGCTTAATTACGTTGGTGGAAGTTAATTGTGGCATCTGGCCCGCTGTGTACATTGTCTTTTTAATAGTCAATAGAGTTAATCTATATTTATTCAGTGGCGGGTAAGTTTACAAAATGGAACGTTTCAGAACGTATTCAAACTACTGTTTACTAAATTAAATGTTGCTAGGTCAAAGGTATAAAATTTCTGAATGATTGTTAGTTTGCTTTTAAAATTGGAACATTATTTGCTAAAAAGAAATAAGTAATCTTATTATCTTACATTGTTACTGTTATAACTCAGTGGTAAATTACTCTCTCAAATACATAATTGTATATTTGTTTAATTACGTTAAGCTATATAAATATTTATAATAGTAATGATCATTTCGTCGGTTAGCTTATGATAGACCAGCTCTAAAACTTCTAAACTGATGTTATATTTTTTCACAAAGTTTTCATAACATCGACCATATTTTTTGTGATAAAATTTAGTTACGCACGCAAGCGCGGGTGGGAAAAATTCTAGTATAATAAAAATAACATCAAATGTGCCATACATTGGTTCGTGATAAAAAAATGTAAATATATTTTTCCAATAACCTCATATTTCCCAGTTTTTCTATGAAGTGTGGGCTGCGTGTGTTGGTTGAAACCAAAATTAAACATTCTTTGTTTCCTGAAAATAGAGCGTTATTTTTGAAATATATTCGAAACCGATATCCTACATATTCTATAAATCGAATTTGACAGATAGGTGAATTTTAAACAATGCCGATTATTGCCTTAATACTTTTTAAATTAAAAATTGTTATAAATACTAGCGGATTATTTGAATAAAATTTTAACTTTGATTCAATTTTAATGTAATTATAAGATTTAGTTTGATAAGTTCAAGAGGATCAAAGATGAAAATTCGAACATTTCGCGAGACAAACGCCTATTTACAAATAATTTAACGATCAAACTTGATACTGATATTCTGTAATGGATGTCAATTTATCGCAAATGGGAATAGGGCTTGATAAATTCAATAAATGATAATAATATACGAGACGAAACGCTATTACTTACAGATGACGCCGAACGAATTAATTCAACCGAACAAAAAATATGCTTCATATTTCTTATCGAGATAATGAAGCTGTGGCGATGACATAAGAAACATTAATTTACTTATAATTATTTATGAATGTTTAAAATATCGTAGACAGCCACGATGTTCGCAAAAAATGCACTTATTTATGAGCAAGATTAACAGTTAAACTGGTTTAATTACACACAATAGATATTTTTTATTTATTTTTTTTTATATATTCAAAAACTCTAAGTCATGACAAAACTATGAATACTATCGTCGTAAAGCTTCCATTATAGATTTAAAAATTGTTCTATCTTAAAAACACTGATGTTAAATATTTCTTTCTCCCCTTATTTATAGCAATCTTATCCATTCAATGTAACATTTGTTCGAAAAAACAAATAGAAAAACTGAAAACTCAAGCTACACACGTATTTGCAGGTTGTGAACGGTGTCACTTGAAACCGAATGAACTGAAACGAATTTGTATTCAGAAGCAGAACGCTGACAAAGCAATTGTACCCCGGATCTAAAGTGGTCAATAAGTACCAGTTACAAGTATGTACACCCTCCCTAAAAATACGTCTCTATTTAAGGGAATCGTTCCCTCAAAACGCAATACAAATCAAACAATAGGGATGTTGACTTGTGTCGAATCTTCTGTTATGGAAAAACTACAGAGAAAATTTAATTCGGAATTAAAATTGGTTAAAACGGTCTCAAAAATGTCAAATGTTATTTTCGTCCATTTCTCGCAAAATAGGGCTTTGTCTAAAAATGTAAACGAATTACGAAATACGATATTATGTCGTCGTAATTGTTTTGTTTAAATCTTTCTTATTTTTGAAGATTAAAAAATATATATATTGTTAATTATATAAAACGAAAATGTGTGTTTTTTGTTATTTTTAATGAGCTACCGGACTTCTGGATGATTTTTTCTTAGTAAAAAGTAGATTTATGTAGGCTACCATTATAAACTGGCTGTGTAGCGCAATGCTACGCGGGTTAAACCGCGCGTCAGAACTATCTAATCTATTCTATCTAATCTAATTATAGTATATATATTTATCTCTTACGTGTTTAAAAATGTTTAATAAAACTGAAAAACATTATGACTATGAAAAATCCCGACTAAATAAATATGAAAAAAATCGATCCCTCCTATTTTTTAAATTTGCAAGTACCTTTGAAAATGTATACCCATGTAACTACAACAATTCTAACGAATCCAACATCACACATAAAAATCCGTCTAGCCGTTTAGACTCAAGCGTGGGCTAAAGAAATGTAAACATACCTACGTTCGAAAAACATTACCCTCCTATGTCGCAGTCGGGTAAATGTTCGACATCCGGTATCCGGTACGGTGTTGCAGCTACCCTTCAGGGATTGTTGATAATAGAGTGGCTTCGCAGGGAATCTTAAAACAGTCATCTGTATTCCAGTCAGAGGCTGGCCTTTTGATTCCTCCAATCGGTTGGTTACAACTTGCATTGGAGATGGTGCAGATTTACGAAAGATTATGATTCGAAGCTAGATTTTTTATATTCAAAAAAATACTTTTTAAAGGATTTTAACCGCGTTTAAAATCCTTTAAAAGGTATTCTATTTAATATGGAAAGTACTCGCGTTAAAACAAACACAAGAAATTTTTTTATATATTTTTTTTATAAAAGTATATATGCAACCGACATATTCAGTATGTTTCTGAGAATAAAATAAAATTCTTGAACAGCTTAAGCTCTTTAAAGAAGATCTGTAGAACCTCAGAAACGAATAAAACATCTGTAGCATTATACTATATGCTTGCCACGCCCCGCGGTTTCACCTGCGGATTAGATGTAGCCTAATGTTATGGTTCCTTACCTATATGAACACCAAGTTTCATCACAATCGATTCAGTATTTTTTGCATGAAAGAGTAACAAACACATACATCCTCAGACACTTTTGCATTTATAATATTAGTAGGTTATATTAGCTAGCCTACATTAAAAAAAAAAAAAAGTTTGTGTAATAAAAACCGTTTGAAGTACGCCTTTAATCGATTTAATAATTCTCGTTCCAATAAAATGATTAATCGTTCCGTTAAAAGTATAACTTTAGCTCTAGGAATTTGCAAAAACACTAATTACGTAACTGCAAAGTTTTTATCGACAGCTTGTTAAGCGAAATAGGTGCACAAAGAATCTGGAACGCCCGAAAACTTTGGCTCGGAACTTTTTGAAGCAAAAAATTGCATTGGCCGACGATCAGAGAACGGTGGAATTATAGATGCTTAGATCCGAAGCAATTGAGGACGTTGATAACGTTTTGTATTGGATTTGTATTTTAGTTAGAGTACTACTTGAATTTGTATGAATAAATAAATGCTTTACACCATTTAACAACATGATAAGGGGAAAGATACAGTACAAAATAGGCGGCCTTATCGCTAAAGAGCTATCTCTTCCAGGCATCCCGTGGTAAAGGAATAAGATACTACATACAGTAATGCGGTAGATGATAATAATAATAACTATATAGATAGAAATGTATATTTGACTTTTAAGTTTAGCTTGAATTTTAAAATCACTTATGTACCTAATCGATCTACTTTCTTACTAAAAGAGACAATCATCATTGAATCGAATAGCATAGAATAGAGGACGGCAAAGCGTCACTGCACCCTTAAACTATTGTTAATTGAGACAAGAAATTCAAAACGTTAATTATATCTACCCAAGGAGCAAAATTGTCCTATAACTTAATATTATATCTTTAAAAAGACATATAAACCTTCTATTAAGGTGTAGACTGTTACACCGGGTCCTATAATTAGTGTACAAGAACACTCTTTGGCACTATAGGTTATAATATGCTATCGAGAAATACTGTTTCGATAGTAGTATGAATAATAATAGCATTATAAAATTAATGAATTAACGTGTTTTATATGAATACTATTTTTATGTGTTTCTTAAGTGAACAAATAGTTTGCCCGCAATGAATTTTTAACTTAGTTTTTCACTCTTTACATTAAAAACGTTGCCGACCTCTGACACAGAATAACAATAGATGTGAAAAAACAGTAGATTTTAAAAGCTTTTAAATAAAACTTTAACTTGAATTGACAAATGCAAACAGACTAAAACAGGTAAATCAATGAAATATTAAATGAAACGTCCATAACAATAACTTCGCAAAACCGATATCTCACGGGATAAAATCCAATTTAAAACAAAGCAAACATGATGAATCTTGCTTCTAAGCCAACCGCAAAGCGGTAGCCCCGCGATTAAAATGGGAAAGAGCATCGTCCCTCGAAATCAGTGGAAATCAATAGCGTGGTCACAGTTGTGGAAAATCAAAGCGACACTGTTGCGCGTACCCGCCATAAGGCACAGATTAAAAATATACTGCGTTTGTTTTTTTATAGTCTATGCCATTTTCGCGGCTGTGGTAGTCTGCTATTTTTGACGGCGCGCATTCGGTTTTTGAAAGTCAATCGGACATAGACCTTACTTTTATCAGGGCTTTTTTGTTTTTGACGAATGATTGCGTCTGTGATGTACAGCTACTTTTTAGTACAGAAAGATAGTTTGTAAATATACCTAGCTATAAGACATATTATTTAATGACAAATAGTTTTATTGTGTTTAGCGGATAAATGTTTTGAGAAGGTCATGATCAAACCGTTGTTTTTATCGAGTTCCAAACGCTAACGTACCAACCATTTAACTAACGAGAAGTTCAAACTAAAACGACACTGAAAATGAATACAAACATAACACGAACGTTATCTTCCTTTTCACAAATCGGAAAACCTTCATATTCCGCGCGCATTAAAAGATAAGCGTTAGAAAACCTGCAAAATTCTATTTACATGAAGGTAACCTTAAACACTGGCACTTTGAGATAAGTTTATTGTTACTGCTGACTTCCTCCGCGTTTATCGCGGTTATGAGTGGTTTTATTTAATGTTAATTTATCTAGGGTTAGGGAGGTTCCCCTATCTGAAATATCGACCGATAAAATGAAAAGTGTAACAGCATTTGATCCCGTGCTTACTCTTTGATCTTCCATTTTCCTTTTGAATTGTAAGTAAAAGTGAAGTGATGCTTTTTGTGTGTTACTTTTCATTAATACATAGGAGATATATTTGCTACCAGATTCTGCCTGTATTTACTTCTACATCTAAATTATATCAGCTTCTTTCGGGTTTTTTAAATGAGTTTTTATATCTAAATATATACAACTTAAAAGTGACTGAGTGACTGTCATAGTGATGTATCAACGCACAGTCCAAATCACTTGTCGGATTGGGCTGAAATTTGGCATGCAGGTAGACTGTACGACGTAGGCATCCGCTAAGAAAGGATTTTGATCAATCCCGTAAATCCCACGGAAAAGTGTTATATACCCGAGTGAAGCCGCGGGGCACAGCTAGTCTATAAAATATGTATAATATCTATATCGCTTTGTATATAGGCAATAACTTAGATACACTAAAATAGAACAAGATCGTATTTGAAGGTAAAATCTCAGCATGGATAATTGAAAAACTGTATTATACATTCTGTACCTCTCAAGTATCCATTAACATTAATGAAATATAAACGAGCGGTACGATTGCAGGTGAGTTTGTGCCTTTTTTATCATAAACATTTTAGACATTTATACGGGTGTCCATTATTTGCCGTCACCCGTATTCGGCGCGGGTGTTGTTAATGGTGGGAATGTGGAAAATTGGACTATTCATTTCGGAGCTAGACCGCAGGACTGCTAATACGGTGACGCTGCGGACGATTTACTTGACCAATCGTTGGATGCACTTTATTAGGACTGCGTTAGGAATATAAATCATAGCAAATACGCATTATATTGAAAGAATGTGTAGAAATACTCATTAATAGATGGAGCTTTCTAAAAATAAAAGACAATTGTTTCTAAAAAGGTTATTTATACTAACAAAAGTAACTACAAACCAAGCAAAGATTCCAGAGATATGTTGAGAAGCCTTTTTTGACATCGCAAAGATTTTAGACATTTATACGGGTGTCCATTATTTGCCGTCACCCGTATTCGGCGCGGGTGTTGTTAATGGTGGGAATGTGGAAAATTGGACTATTCATTTCGGAGCTAGACCGCAGGACTGCTAATACGGTGACGCTGCGGACGATTTACTTGACCAATCGTTGGATGCACTTTATTAGGACTTTGTTAGGACAGCGAATATGAATTGTAAATAATTAATTCGCACCCAGGGGGTTGTTTAAAACCTTCTTTATAGATTAGCTATAGCTTAGCTAGCTTAACTTAGATATAAAAAAACTAGCTAGCTAATCATACCTTAAATTTCTTAAAAATGAGAGGATTCATAAAAATCAAAATGTAACTCAAGGTGTGGATTGTATCGGTGGGATTTGTCAAGTAACCTAGGTTTGAATATTGCTCGGTTTTTAGCTTCCATTCTTAGACAGATTTAAAAATATTTAAATAAAAATATTTAGGAGTGCCATTAATAATGATTTTTAAACCACCATAAATAGCTTTAATAATCTGTTAGAATCAGACAATATGTTAATATATTTTACAGATAAATAAATCACCAGATCCAAAGGGATATTTCAACACATTTAACAGCGTTCAAATTAAATATCTATGTTAATCAGATCACGAAATCAAAATATATTCAGTATTCGATAGCTGTCATTACGGCGACAAATTTTCTACAAAATTTGCTCTCCACTGGGAGCGCTTGGGTTTACAGCACACCTCATTTTCGCGTTTATGGTGCTCGATTTGATTTCCAATGCTCCTCGGGTAGCGTGAATTTGTACCTGTGTGTTTACTACGCTGTGGTTTCAAGCGAACTTTTACGTGGTATTTTATATGTATTATTATAGTGATAATAGGGAATTTTGTAGTCAGAATCCATTATTTAACGTAGCTGTTTAGTCATTAAATATATTGTTTTAAGTTTAAAGAATGACGTACTATGTACGCATATCACATAAGCTTTGTAGTAATTCAAATAGGCACATTTGTTTATCTATACAATAAATACGTTATCCTCTACGAACTTTCGAGAACTGATACGATGGCGAGAAATATCTACTTGTTTTTCCCTATTTACAAAGGAGCACGTCACAAAGGAAGTTGACGTGAATCAATCACCAAAACAATTTCTATGCGCGAACCCGTAGACACTTCTATATTATGTTTATACGTCTAGCTGTGTATCATTAATCTTGGTAATAAATATCAGGACTCCCCCATTCTCACTCTAGGCCGTTATGATCCCCTTTGATGGCCGACATGTTGAGAGCACTTAATAAAATGTATTTTTTCAATAATCTTAACAATTTACGACCATAAAACGAAAGTCTGATAATGTGACCTCCAAAGTGTTTACTCGAATACAATAAATAAAATAAAAGTTATTTTCTACTTTTTAGAGCCAGGAAGTTCTATTTTTTGGCAAAAAAATATAATTTTTCCCTTTTTAGTGTCCTGTTAAGGGTATGTAGTCACAATTCAGTTGGTATATACATCATTAAACCTTAATCGTAGAGCTTATTCCGTTGATTTTCGAGGAGTTCCCTAGAATATCTTCCACATGGATGATCAGACTTGAACCTAATTTTTATTAACTCTACTCTTTCGAATGCAAAAAGTTTCCAAATCGGTACATAAACGCCGGAGATATGCAACATACATAAAAAAACGGTCGAATTCAGAAACTCCTCTTTTTTTGAAATTTATATTTAACTTATTAAATTAATGTTATTATGGAGATTCTTGCAAAGGGTAAACAAAACGAATTAAAGTCCTTTTAAGATTTACAAAATGGATCATATTAAAATACATTTCTGTATTATATTTCCAAGTTTACGTCTCTAAAATAGTGTTTTATTCGCTTTATTTCAAGACGGTGCCGACAGCTTCGCAATATCCCAAAGGAAATACTGCTGTAGAATTTCACAAGTCTTATTTTAAAGCTGAATTAGATTTTGTTTAAAGGATAATGGTCTCTCTATGTATTTGTTATGAAGTTTTAACGGTATTTTAGATGGAGGAATCATTTATAACCGTTAAGATGAAGCTAGATAGAACAACCGATTTCTAAAGGAAAATTAAGTCGACGTTTTGGTTTGAAACTTTCAAAATACAGTAACTATTGTTGGACCAAATCTACCCGTTTTTTTCCCTATTTAATAATTAATTTATTAATATTAATTAAATGTCTATATTGATTTCAAATGCACTGTTATCTCATCTTAAAAATTAAAGTAAATGTGAAATTTAACTTGAGGAGCGAGTAAAGTTGCTATTGTCAGAAATCCTACTTCCTACTAATGTTAAATTAACAATTTCGGAGAAATAGATTTGATTGGGTGATAGGACTCTTTTTCATCTTAAGACCAGAAGCTAGATCTTCATATTTTACTATATTAATCTGTATTAAACCTAATCTACTGGATTATAAAAACAGATACGTGTATTTTGCTCAAAACTGCCCATTATAAAAGAAATTTAATTACGAATTGTGTTATGGTGTCATCGCCATGACTCCTTTGAGTCGTTAACGTACATCACGTTTTGACAATATCCGAGCGTCCTAAATAACGTTGTTTTATTTAGAAACGCTAAAAGCTTAGCGGTTTTCAACGAGTTCCAGCCACGATTGAAATTTTGATGGAGTGCTCTTTGGGCTAAAAGTTTGACGTTTGAATTTTTGAAAGTAGTTGATGATTCGTGGAATGTGCACACTTTTTGCGCCTGTATAAAGATATTCAAGAGTGCCTTTAATTTTGCTACATATACTTTAAGCTTTGTATGTTTGATTGAAAATTTAAGTATTTATATAAATCTGCTGCGACTTGCTCAGCATGGACAAGTAAAAAAATAATAACTGTTCCAAATAATAGAACCGACTTCCTCACACTAAAAGTAGAAAATAACTTTTATGATAGTTTTAAAATGTATACATTTTTGGTGACCTACTAACTCTCCACATTAGAGCTAGTCACAATTCAGTCTCAGAGTTTAATAGGTAAACATCACTAAAACTTATCCGCAGCGCTTATTCTGTTGTTATCCAAATCGGTCCTAAATACCAGCAACATACATAAAAATCGGGTCGAATTAAAAACCTCTTTCTTTTTTGGAAGTCAGTTAAAAACTTCTTCATAGTTAATTTTATCCACAAACATAAAAACTTCCGATTAACTCCGATTTCTTAACTATTTCGTTTTGAGTTACAAACATTGTATAAGCCATTCAAAAGCTATCACATAGTGCCATAAGCTTACCCAATACTTTTGGACTACCCTCAAAACCCCTGCAGTTGGCTTCGGTACATAAATTGGGAGCGCTTTTGACAGCCGATCTGATAACACCACCAAGGGGGTGTTCTAGTGTCCTGGTGTTTTATCGTAATAATCCGCTTACGTCCGAATTCCGACCGCACCAATGATAGAGATTCCGATAGGGGTAATAATTTTTTATTGTCACTAATTTAAAGTCGATTTGGTCGTTATAATTGATATTTAATAGGGACATAATAATAGTTTATAAAAGTTCTCGTTATGTATCAACAAAAATAACCGATTGAATTCAAATCTCATGAATATTTTTTCCGAATCATTGTTAGAAATTCAGTACAAAAATATTGTTTATTCAATGTTGTATAAGCTTATACTTTGTGTTTTAAAAAAAAATTGTGTTCATTTTAGCGTATATGTTTTAATAATAGCTAGTTAAATCCCGAAGAATATTATAAAGTGAAAATATTTGTTTTGTATGTTTTCACACTACTGGACCTATTTTATAAATCCCTTCATTATTAGAAAATATACTTATGCTACGGAAGCGAAGTCACATAAAACAGGTAGTCGTAATATAATTTTCTTACGTCAAAATCCTAATCTATATCATATATTCTATCTCGAACTATTATTAGTATAGTTCGAGATTCCGAGATAGAGGTAATATTTTTTTATTGTCGCTAATTAAAAATCAATTTGGTCTGACGATTGATATTTAATAGGCGAATAAAAATAGCCTATAAAAGTTACCATAATCTATTAACCAAAATAACTTTCTAAAAGTAAATATTGAAATAAAAATACAAAAGGATCCCATAATCATTTCACCAAAAATAACATGCTAATGTAACTGTAAATAACATCCAATTTTACTTCCTTATAGTGAATAGTATTGTTTAATATGTATATAGCTTATATTGTAGTTATAAACTACAGGATTCCTGGTACACTTCATCTGTATACATCGTTTATTATTACTACTAACAAACTGATTTTTCGTAAGTAGCTCCGTTTGACTAGACGCCCTACTTTCTTCACTCTATTAATGTTGTAAAACCTACATATATTACATAATAGTAATTAAGTTAACGTAATTTTAATGACAACTTAAAAACGCCTTATCTATGTACAAAATACCTTCCGTTAAGTATGCAATTAATTATTTATTTCATTCCTAAAATCTTTGTCTAAAATCAACACACAAAGGGGCTATAACCGTCCCATTTAAAGATCTCTATGACCCAATGTATTCGAGTAAGATCGGGGGACAGGAACAATGGTAGACAAAAATTGTCCAAAATAAATGAGAAACAGGCCTTTGTCATGCGAAATCCGCCCTGAACGAAATTATTATTATTAATTTCGTGGGGGAGCTTTGCAATTGGGTGGTCACTTTTTGACAGCGTTGTTAAATGTAAATTTTGATGTTTTGTTAGTGCTTTATGAACTAATTTTTGTATTTATTATTTCATTGATCAAGACATGAAGGAAAACTATTGCCAGGGTTCAAATTTGTCATCCTTTGTTGAATCGTAGCATTTTAATAGAAGCATGCATTATAACAGCGTATACTTTTTATAGGTACTTTATATGTATTAAAATGGGAAATGTAACATGGAGTTGTAACGGCCTGAACTTGACATATGTTACAGCATCTTCATAAAGAATGGTGGAGACACCTAAGGGTGGTTTTTTCATTTTAATATACACTTTAGGTATACATACAACGTAGATATCAATTTTGTTTTAATTTATTACAATAAAAACATTATAACTAATGCTATTTAGTTGAGGTTGTTAATTATAAGAGATATTAACTGTGCTGCGTATTGCTTATTTAAACTATTTTAAATTATCTGTAGTACCAAATCCTTACATGGTTTCCATACATACTCAAACAACAATTGCATTTACACAAACTAAATACTCGAAGTAATCACTTAATAAACGTATTAATAAGATCGTCAATACTTCCAATTGAAACACCTTGAATGGAATGTTTCTCCCGAAATAACAATAAGTAAGAAATCGCTTAGTAACCATTCACGCATCAATTACTCAACGAGTGCCTTCTATCGCACAATATCGTCAGATTATTTTGCAAATTGAATCAATTTGCTGAACACGGCTACGCTTTTAGTGTGAGCCGGTTAATGTGTAGGCTCTTTCAACTTTGTTTACTAAACACGATCAAAGATGTTGCAATATTTATGACGGAATCGAAATAATTTAGCTTAATAAACAAAGGAATTTGGATTAAAGTTAGCGTAGCGTACTGCTGTTTACAGACCTTTGTGTAGTATACGTGGCGCTTATCCATGTAAGATACTACACAGGTGTGAATCGATATATATGTATGGATAAAAACGAACTTCGGGGTTTGCTTTAACTTAATAATGATAAAAAAATAAATTGGAGATAGTGACACTTCCTTATCTACAAAAATGTTTCGTCAATCACGCGTGTATAGTCGAGTTTATTTGATAAGTATTCTCACGTTGAAAGCATGCAGCGCTTAAGTTAAAACTTACTTTTTAATAGTATTTAACTAGTTATTTTTATTGGTTGGATTTGTCTATACAGTTTAACAAGATTATGAACCAAATGGCAAACCAACTCATTTTATATTCAATATCTGCCTATAGCAATATACAAGGAAACCTTCATATTTTACTAAAATAATATTGTATTTTATTGACTGAACCCATAAGAAAAGATGGCTGACCACTTCCTTGCCCCTAAACAAAACACGATCAATCATAATCATATGCCCCATGCCACGCGTGGGTAACGAAAATTATTCCTTTTCAATGTATTTTAATACTAAACATGTATGTAAATTGTATTTTATAATATGAAAATAGGATTAATACGTTAAAATAACACAAAACAAAGAGAGTTTTAAAACAATGGTTCCAACAAAACGTTTCCAGGAATTTACGCGTATAATCTCTACCAATTAGTCGCCAAATATAAAAAATAACATTATTTATTTATCGCAAAGATCGTGTATGAATAAAAAGGACAAATATAGGAATTCTAATGAAAGTAACATGAGCTCGGGGTCACCGACCGCGGCTGTAGGGTGGGACCCTACCGGTTCGGAAAACGGTAGGCGGTATATTTTGGTGCATTTTCTAATTGAATTGTACATTTCTGTAATCAAACTTCATATTAACTAAATTTTATGCCTTGTTCGTTAATTAAATGTTTGCGTAATAAGCAGGTTTCGCTTTTAAAATGGGGTAAATTCGCCCTCCTTTTCACTGTAGTCCTTCCAATTAAATCTGATTATGTTATAAAAATACTACTACGTATAGAGCAAGAACTAATTATAGAAATGCATTTTTCCATAATTTTTCGTGAAGAAAATAAAGAGAATATATATAATATATAGGCTAATATAAAATTGAATTTATGAAGGTATTCTGTGAATAAAGTTGTTACGTCATAAAGCTTCAATTGATATTAGATAAAAGCTTTCATACTTCTACCTTTTCTAGAAACTTACAAAAACATCGTATCTAATAATTTCATTTCTAAAACACTCAAACATTTCAAATCGCCTTTGTTTTCTACTTACGTCCAATAAAAACAAATTGACATGATAAAAAACATTTTAGCGTAAATTGACAATTATAAAGTTAGCTCAACTCCAACACGTATTTCTCCCATTTTACACGAACGTATATATTTTCCCACGTCCCGGAATAGGCATATCAATGATACGGAAATTGCGTTTACAAAACTTTGCTATATTTTATTGTTTCACTCGTTTCAAACTCGAGCGAATGATTGCGACAAACATTCCTTGTTTATCCAATCGTAACGTCCCTTTGCGTTGAAAGCGGTTGTAACTGGTTTGTAAAACCTAGTGCTATTGGTGCAGAAAAAAGGAGTGCCTACGTGGTGCTATTGCACAAAAAGACGCAATATTTGCGTTGTCACAAGGCCCGCAGAATGGCTGGAGTTAATAGACTTTTAGTGGCGATCATTGAATTGAACAAGTCCATCTCGTTAAAGTTCGTGTGAAATGGACGCTCGTCGACTCAAAATTCATTTCTGTAGCAGTCCATCAGGAGTAAGGAGTGCTACTATTAGAAATACCTGTGTAATCGTCTAGTACTTCCATAGCAATATAAAAAAATTGCATGTATTCTGTTGTATTTTAGATGCTTCTTTATTTTCATACATATTGTTTTTTCACATAATAACTTATGATAAATATGTCTTAAATTATAAACAAGTACGACAGTCCTCTATATAGAGAAGGTACCAAACATATTTTACACTCATATATATGACAATGATAGAAATAATGAAAAAAAATAATAATGATCCTCGTATAAACCTTACCGTATTCTTAATAAGGTTAAAAATCTTTGAAAAATTAAATATCCAAAACCGTAAACACAGTGCTCTAAGTGCTACGCAGAGCAGTAAGTACCGAGCGACGAAAACTGGCTATCTCACTTCATCTCCCAGTTTTTAAGGTATCGTTTTATAATAAGGCAATTAACCATTTGAAAAGCTCAAACAAGATGGAAGTTTCGTCCAAAATCTCATAACTCTTTACAACGCACGCGCCTTCATTCATTTACATCTTCGATAACTGTCTTCAACTTCCCGTAGTACTAATTTACATTATTCAATTTAAAGCTACGAGGGCAATCTGCATACATTATTGTTTCGAACAAGTTTTACTTTGTGAATTAAAAAGAGCCCGAAATTAAAAGTGAAGTGTAAATTTTAAGTTTTTTGAGCTTTTCACAAATTTCGCTTTAATATCCTATTTGGGTCATGCATATTGGATGAACGTTAATTTTACAATTACATGAACAAATATTTTACCATAGACTTTACTACATACTATATTGTTTTTGTCATGCGCTTGGAATATAATGTTCGCAAGAAGATAAATTAAAAGTTAACCGATGATGAAATCTATGGAATATTTTATTGTATGTTAATAAACTTTCCTAAGTTATACTTCAGTCTTTAAAAACAAAAAATATGGTAATAAATATGAATATCTCAAATAATTCACAAATGTTTGATGAAATAGAAAAATTAGTTTACACCACTTTCCATAAATTAATTTGAATATAAAATGATAGGAAAATAGAATGGCGTATTACCAAAAACGTCGGTCGTCGCCGTTACAATTATTAATTACTTGAGCAAGATCATGCGAACCAAGCATTAACGTCGAGTTTGTCAAAAAACCATGATATTACAGAATTATGGTAACTTTCCATTCTTTAAAAAACTAGTTTTTCCTGACCATATTTCAAAATACTTAATTAAATTAAGCATCATAGAGGAGATGTAGTGAACAGACTAATTTTAAATCTGTAGTTATTTTTCTATCCAATTATTTTAATTGATACTCCAATCTTTTTTATTTAGAAAAATATGTATGGATCGTGTTAAGTATTTGTCTTTTTTGAGGAATATGAATTATATAGTTTGTTATACAGTTTTCATTCTTGTTGTTTTATAATTTAACATTAAATGTATACATAATTCATATCTACGAGCATATACTTGATTACCTTTGAACCTATACATATACAATACTTTGAATAACATTAAGACCTCAACGATTCAACTCTTCTTTCAAGAACTAATTTACATGGCCAGACGAAATATGACATATATACTTATGTATAACCACACTTAAGTATCTCCTACTTGGCAGACGAAGCTCTCCAGTCGAGTCTCTGTCGCGACAATGATCAAACACTTTTTCTATCTCCCATAAAACTTGAGCCTATATAAATAAGTATTTGATAGAAAAATAATATTACAGCCAAGTTTTATCGACGTAAGTACGACTTTTGATGGTAAACATACCCAATAGAGAAGTATTTGTTCTACATTACGTTATAATAAATTGTATGTCTTTAATATTTACAAGAAGAAGATGCACTTACAATGTTTCAAAATATGTATCATTAAAATATTTAAGTAAATTAAAACAGATACACGTTTTCAATAAAAACTTCTATACTGAATTTAAAATACGTAATTTCTATTTCGTTATAAGCACACTGACTATTCAGTTCAATAAACTAGGAAAAGCTTGGATATCTTCGAGCGCTCGGTTTCTAAGTCATAAAGCGTAAAATTAAAGCCGGCGCCTGTCAGTGACCAGGCTCTGGTCTCACGGAACCGTCACTGAGACGCGAATAATAGCAATGTTTGTGACAATAGTTCGCTTAGTTTTGGGGACTCTTCTTTTGTATCGGCTTGTGTCTGAATTAAAAGCCGCACGTGTTTGGCTGTGATTGATAAATAACCATTCATTATTCAAATATACATAATTCAATTTATTGCTTATTGTTTTTTTTTCTCATAAAAATACTAAACGATTTGTTAATACTTATTCAGCTTTTTCTTCAGCGATCCATTTAAGAATGAGAAACATACCTGAAACAGAAATAAACACATTTAGGAAAAAATATAGATAGTAGAGAACGTGGATAAAATTCATTAAATTTCACTGGGTATCTTAGTATAATTTTGTGGGTACAGTAACAAAGAATAAT
>LQNK01000470.1:0-18642 GCA_001586405.1 Phoebis sennae | reverse complement strand
GTTTTGGGGACCATTATACCATGAAATATGCAGTAGTTTTTGTAGCAATTTGATTTTGACGGCGTGCGTATTTTGATTCTAAAAATATTCCATTTTGCGTATATAACTTACAGATATTAACTTTTATTATTATGAGGCTCGCTAATCATTCAGAAAATATTACAGATGTACTATTAGAAACGTAAAGATATTGAAGTTCTTGCATTATATATGGATATTTACAGAATTGGCCAAAGATCCATAACAAATTTAAGAGCAGTAATTGTTATTTTCAAGCACAAATAAAGCATTGGATTCAATATTCTAGGAAAACCTTGGATATCTTCGAACACTCGGTTTCTAAGTCATAAAGCGGTAAATTATACCCGGTGCCTGTCAGTGACGTCAGTGATCAGGACCTAGTCTGACGAAATCATCACTGATACGCGAATGTTAGGCATGTTAGTGACAATAGTTCGCTTAGTTTTGGGAACTCTTCTTTTGTATCGGCTTGTGTCTGAATTAAAAGGCGCACGTGTTTGACAGTAATTGAAACAAATTTGAATTTAATATATAGTCATTCATTCTTCAAATAAACAAAATTCAATTTATTGTTGTTGTTTTTTTTTTAATAAAAAGACTAAATGATTTGTTAATACTTATTGAGCTTGTTCTTCAACGATCCATTTAAAAATCAGAAGCATACCTGAAACAAAAAATAACACATTTAAGAAAAAATATTATAGAGAACGTGGATAAAATTCATTAAATTTCACTGGGTATCTTAGTATAATTTTGTGGGAACAAAGAATAATTGAAATCGAGGACCTTTTCTAACGCCATGAGGCCATTTCAAATGCAAGGGATCCCAACGAGAGCCGAAACTATTTTTCTAGATCAACCGTGAGGGAAGAAACATCCAAAAAGAATTCCACTGCCATATGAATCCGTACGAATGAATAAAAAATACACTCAAAGGGCGTGCGGGTCAATAGCGTACCACTGAGGAATAGAGTCTATTTTGCGTTGAATCCCACGATTTTAAATTAAAAAGTAATGTGGTTTTCATCAATTGTAAAGGAGACGGATTGTACGGCATTCTTATGAACGGGGAAGGTGTCGCCCGCGGCTTCGCCTGCTTTTGATGCGGTGGATAGTATTGAAATAAATTGTGCCTTATAGCAATTCCGTTAGGAATGTCAGGTGACGCGAAAATAAAGATATTGAATTGATATAGGGGTTTTAGTTTGCGTTTGGATAAACAAATTTCTTAGTACTCAATATCACTAGTATTTTATCACCACCCATTTTAGTATAATATGGGTTAAAATTATGAGATAAGTAAAAAATATACTGAAAGGAGGTTCACATTTTTTCGACTGTAGTAAAAACTCATTTGTTATCATGTTGAATGATGCTTAGAAAAATATATTCTGATGCATATTAAAAAAATAAAGCCCACCAAATGTTAAACAAGAATTTACTATTTAAATGTTAAACTGGTGCGAAGTTAAATATCCATATACGATTGAAATTGGTACCTTTTCGCTGAATTACTCTAATATTCAACAGATTGGATTGGAAACAATGGCTGCCCACAACCGCTTTAGATTAATAAAGAGCAGAATTATTGTAAAGTGCATCACAAAAACAAATAGGGACAAAGTTTGAAACTGCTGGTTTTACAACGAGAGTCGTCGGAAAATACGATGCCTTTCAAAGAAACTCGAGCGTATTTTTCTTTAATGTTCTGAAAACTAACAAACCGTTTTATTTCTTGAAATAGCGAGGAACTTAAACTATTAAATAGTTCTTAAGTTAGATATTATTATAATAATTTTTAATTATTATGAACTCGACTAGAGGTTACGGGATGGTATAATGTTGTCAAGCAAAATGTTTCTTTCTGCAAACTTTTAACGAGTTCAATGCTTACTAATTATATCACATTAAGATGTTAGTTTGCGAGCATTCTAATTTGTACTCAGTGTGATTTTTGGTGTTTCTTTTTTTTTGAAAAATGTAAAAAATAAGTGCACTAGAAGTTGTGGATGCATATTAATTCACACTTCATTTGGAGTTCTGTTGTATATAATTCTTAGGACTTAACTTTTTACAAGTTTGTTAAACATTAATTTTTAAATACGTTAAATACAAAAGAGTTAAATATAAACAAAAAAGTTATTAAAACTGTTGATCATGCGTTTTAGTTAAGATTGGTCTGTTGCCTTATTTGAAATTGCCAAAATGTTGCCATTGGCCTCTTCAAATAATTCCCTTTATCCTAATATAGGCAAAAAATTATTCTAATACTTTTTAAGGTAAATGGCGCATGTGTCATCTTAATAATTAAATGCCAATATTAAAAATATATATATACAAAAATGTATATAATATGTTTATTGCGGTATAAAAAAATGCGATTTGAAGATATTCCAAAGCCGCACCCTCTAATTCTTCTAAAGTAATCCATCCTTATCTCGGATCTTTGAAAGATTTCAATGTTTGTAATAAATAGAACACCACAACTTTTCAAACAGAAATAATGGGTGGAGATAACGAGAGCTGCCCCATTACGCAATTGGGTAGCGAGAATTCCTTTCTTTTGTCCGAGTTTATCTTGCTAGCTGAAATATGATCTGCAGACCGGCCTGATTGTCGCGACCCATTCAATTTGGAAAACCTTTATTAAGTAAAGGATATCGATGTAACGGAGTTTTCGGAGGTTCATTGTTGGGGAATGCAATTGGTTTTACACGTTTGATTGCCAGGAGTCAACATTTTGAAAACTTTCTAAAGTATTTTTACCGGTATGTAACATAACTACGTTCAAACACATAGATGAGCATATTGTTTTCAAGTTTCATTTAAAAACAAAGTCAAAATATGACCACAATATTTTGAATCTTCACAACCATCTATTTATTTTTATAAACAAATTATTAAATTTATCTTGCTAGCAGAAATATGATCTGCAGACCGGCCTGATTGTCGCGGCCCATTCAATTTGGAAAACCTTTATTAAGTAAAGGATATCGATGTAACGGAGTTTTCGGAGGTTCATTGTTGGAGAATGCAATTGGTTTTACACGTTTGATTGCCAGGAGTCAAAATTTTGGAAACTTTCTAAAGTATTTTTACCGGTATGTAATATAACTACGTCCAAACCTATATGTGAGCATATTGTTTTAAAGTGTCATTTAAAAACAAAGTCAAAATATGACCACAATATTTTGAATCTTCATAACTATCAATTTCAGTTCATCATTTATTGCATATTACAAGCAAATTACTAAATTTA
This sequence comes from Phoebis sennae, assembly GCA_001586405.1. NCBI lineage: Eukaryota > Metazoa > Arthropoda > Insecta > Lepidoptera > Pieridae > Phoebis > Phoebis sennae. The sequence continues at coordinate 15,362 of LQNK01000470.1, read as the reverse complement.
TCTTGCTAGCTGATATCTGTAGACCGTTCTGAATGTCGCGGCCCATTCAATGTGGAAAATTCCAACGTCTATCAAGTAAAGGATATCAATGTAACGGAGTTTTCGGAGGTACATTGTTGGAGAATGCAATTGGTTACACGTTTGAAAGCCAGGAGTCTAAATTTGAAAACTCTCTAAAGTATTTTTACCGGTATTTAATAGAACTACGTTCATACCTATATGTGAGCATACGGTTCTAAAGTTTCATTTAAAAATCAACAATTAATACAATATTTTGAATCTTTATAAATTTCAATTTCAGTTCATCATTTATTGCGTATTAAAAACAAATTACTAAATTTATCTTGTTAGCCGAAATATGATCTGCAGACCGGCCTGATTGTCGCGACCCATTCAATTTGGAAAACCTTTATTAAGTAAAGGATATCGATGTAACGGAGTTTTCGGAGGTTTATTGTTGGAGTATGCAATTGGTTTTACGTTTGATAGCCAGGAGTCAAAATTTTAGAAACATTCGAAAGTTTTGTTTACCGGTATTTAATATAATCACGTTCATACCTATGTATAAGCACATTGTTTTAAAGTGTCATATAAAAAAGGTCAACAACTATGTCAGAATATTTTGAATCTTCATAACTTTCAATTTCAGTTGATCATTTATTGCATATTACAAACAAATTACTAAATTTATCTTGCTAGCTGATATCTGTAGACCGTTCTGATTGTAGCGGCCCATTCAATTTGGAAAATTCCAACGTTTATCAAGTAAAGGATATCGATGTAGCGGAGTTTTCCTATGGTTCATTGTTGAAAAATACAATTGGTTCACACACAGACAGCGTCACGTGATTGAAACACATTTGTTAAATATGATTTTATTTTTATGATGTTGGAAAAGTTATTCTTCAATGTAGAAGGTATCAAATTATACACCTATAATTTTTAAACATTTTTTTACAGTTTCACAAGTAATAAGTAGAATCAAAATATATTGTATTTATAAGTCTATCAAATTCAGTTGAATATTTCATGTTCAGAACATACTATAGTGGTAAAAAAAGATAAGCCACAATTATAGATAACAATAAGCACTTTCCCATCCTTACTCGAGGGTGTATTACCCGATCAAATACAACTGTCCACTGAATTTTATTATTCCTCGCAATTAGCAAGTTCGGAAAGCGCAGGAATGTCCAGCAATAGAGCCGAGACCGAGGTGGGTTATAAATGAAATTCCTGCAAAACTATGCGTACATTGAGGCCTAATTGCTTTGCTGTTGCAGGCTTATTGCATGGCTATTAACGAATGACCGTTTTATATCAATGTCATATTAAATTTTATAGCGATATATTGCATACATAAAGAAGTAAATGTAGTCTAGATTATAAATCCACTGATCAATTTTCATTTAGAGGCAAGGTGATCAGCTCTCTTTACTCTTTAAGACCGAGGCATTTTTTTCACGTCTTGGGCTGGGGATCGAACCTAAAACCATCGAGGCGGTCGATACTTCTTTACTATTAATGTAAAGTGAAAATCGAACGTACATCATTTTCATATCTATAATATTGATTTATACTTTGATATATACAAATCTAGATACACAATGAACCTCCACGTCAGTGTAAGAACATTCAAAACTGAAAAATAACTTTAAATAGTTCGCATAAGGTTGAATTTTGAAAAACATGTGTTGATAGCATAACCATAACATGTATAATTGAGTGAGTGAAAGGTATTCACAGTATTTATTATATATTTGATAAAGCAGATCACTAGAAAAACATGAATAGTCTTTTTCTATACATCCCAAAAAGTAGTATATATTTTACGCTTATAAAACCTAATAAGGAAACAACTTTAATACTACTAACAACAGTTTCATACCAAGAATTATATAATTTTATTAATTCCCATATAATTTAATGCGTTCATTTCTCATTCGGAAGTCAGCGTTGTAAATTTCATAGTATCCGGCGTTACTTACCATTAAACTAAGGTATATTAATAGGCTTGTTCCAAAGGTTAGGTTCTTATTCATTATAAAACAAAAGGATATAAAGGTGAAATAAGCATTACTTTAGCTTTGTGGAATTTGAATAATGTAGTGTTTTTGCTCGGTTATTTGAAAATGCGTTGATAATCTATACTCATTATATAAGGCTTTGTTTGTTTGAAGAATAAAATCCTTACTAATCCTTATCTTTACTTTAATATTACAAATGCGAAAATAACTCTGTATGTCTATGTAATTACACCAGAACCACTCATTCGAGTTTGATGAGATGTTTAAACACGAGGAAGGACATGGAATGGTTTTTTTTACCTGGAAATAAGCTGGTTTACGATATCGCGTATGACATTTTATTGATCTATACACACTGAATTTAACGATGCTAGTGTATTAAACCAAAAAAGTTCTCGACAGTCGATACTTAAACTTTTTAACACACTTTTTGTAAAGGATGTGTGACCTTTCCTTAGCTTTAATTAATTCGTTAAACCAACTATTTGTATCACGTTCAGGTAAATTTAGTCTCCAATTTAGTGAGAGGAAACAATAGAATGTGCTTTATTTTTCGACTTGCTTTTTGGATATATAACAGTATTCAATCAAAATATTGTATGAAGAAATTGGTCCAAGCAATAAGACCGGTTTTTGCACGTTGTAAATGTCTGTGTTTTCATATTGATATGTTTTGTGTGATCGCCACGTTGATTCAATTGTTAGCGTGATAACAGAAAGGTACTAGGTTCTTTCCCGGTGGATACGTTAAACGGTCTGACAGGGCATAGAAGGCTGATCACCTACTTGCATTTTTATAAGAGTTGGTCAGGAAATCGGATTTTACAATCCCCAGGCCCGACTAGGAAAGACGAGACTTCATTTTTTGTTTTATGCAATAAAAAATCAAGGGAATAAAGCTGAAATTGAAGTTAATTTTAGTTAAATACAACAGACATCGCGTGATCGTGTAATGGAAGCTTCGTGTGGCTGTGCATTTCGATTTAATGAAAGGCTGTTAAATACTTGATCGAAGAAAGAATGGGTTACGTAACTGATCGGAATGAGGGTAGGGAAATTCGGCGTAGTGATTTATTTGTATCCAATTTTGATCCATTTAATATTATTTAAATTGAATTTTGTAGGAAATTTACCTAGGTTTTATACATGTAAAAATCTCTATAATTTGAAGCCTTAGGAACTTGGCTACGTACTTGTGAGACTGAAAGAATGGGTGACGTAACAAAATGGTCGGTTTATATTACTGTATCGTGTGTTATTATTGATAGGTTTGGTGTTAATTAAAGTTAACAATAAATTTTATACGAGCTTCACCTCGAGTTAAAGAGTACTAAATGTAAAGGAAAAAGTTCGTATATAGTAGAAACAATTATAAAAAGTACAACCTGGTAGATAGCAAAAAAGAAAACCACTTTCCTTAGTTTCTCACATAAAAGTAAAATAAAATGGGACCACCACACCCGAATTCTTTATATAAGCGTCCAAGTTTCATGAAAATCGGTTGAAAAACCACGAAGTAATCAATGTACATACCTTAAAATATAAAATAAAAAATACGCCCCAAATTGATAACCTCCTCGTGAAAAGTTTCGAGAGAAACTGATTGAGAGTGACTGTGATTGAAAGTATCAAGAATAAAATACAAGGTTAGAAAGATTAATCAAAACGTTAGTTAAGAATTGTTAAAAAGTATAGAAGTTTTTAGTCCCGAGTGTAAAAGGCAACTTTCAAATACTGTTAACAGGAATTTTCATCAAGAAATTGTAAAAGCAACGACATTCACGAATTATAAATTTATGTCATTTTTGTGCCACTTTTGTAACACAGAAAACATGCAGATAATTCACTAAAATCTTTCAGAAGTTAGCATATTTTTATCTACAGTAATATTAGATTAATAAGAGGAAAACTTTGATTGTTTGTAATGAATAGGCTCTAAAATTACTACACCGATTTTAAAAATTCTTTCACCATTCAAAAGCTACATTATCCACGAGTAATATAGGCTATAATATATGTGATATAACATTATGCTACAGGAGTGAAGCTGCGCGGAACAGCTAGTTGTAAATAAACAAAGCTAGTTGTGAATATTTTTGATTCAAATTTTGAAAAGACAAGCAAGTCCAGTGTAGTATACTTGTATTTGAATCCGCGTAAGTAACTGTAATGTGTAAATTATTGTGTGTTATTTCTAAAGAAAATCATTTAACTTACAAAGAAAACATGCAGATTCACTAAAACGTTTGAGAAAATAGTATATTTTTGAAAGTAAACAAAGAATATTTTTGATTGAAATTTTGAATAGACAAACAAGGCCAGTGTAGTATATTTGAATCCGTGTTAGTAACGGCTGTATTTCGGTGTGAAATATAAAAATACACGTTTTTCTATTCATACACACCACGTTTCAATTTTGAACGTTGTGATTTCTTGCAATATAAAATATAAAAGGATCTAAGCAATATTGCCTGTTGTTTTTGTGTCTAACATTGATAAAAATCCCCTATTCAAAAAATATTCTGTTGAATTATTTAGTCAAAAACAATGTTTTTCTACAAAATCGCTTTGTTATCAATTCAACCTATTGTTTTATTTTCTGCATAAAATAAAATAGTCCATAAGGTAATGCAATTTTATAACATTGAAACAGATAGTTATTTTAAACAAGCAAATCAATTGTCTGTCTTGAACTTCGATTGATAAAATTATAAATGGATAAAAATAATAGTATCCAATGTATTCTGATCTTGAATCCATTGAGATCGACACCAGTTACGCAATATCGACAATTGAGTTCAATAAACCCTATAATGATCAATAAAATGAAGTGTCTGGACTTATTTTATGTCAAGTCGCCCATTGTTTTGTAATTGAAATAAAAAAGCGATTGAATGGACGCATCTTTGGTTTCTTTTTTTATAAATTGAAATCATGCTGACGTATATTACGTAATATATTCTGTTTGGAAAATTATAAATTGGATTTTTTTGTATGCATTGTTATAGTTAACTAAAAGTAGTTGAAAATGGATGTTGATAACACATTTATAAAGACATTTACTTGTGTTAGGGGGTTCAGCACACTATAGTTTATGAAGTTAGTTATATTCTCAAAAAGCACGTGCCTCTTCTAAAATTTTTCACATATATTTTATGGGTCTAATTGATGCTGAATTAGATCTCTTTTGGCGGCGGTGTGACACATGAAATAGATTTATTTTTTTAATTTTATGAGTGTTATTGTGGTGTCTTAAATGTATTGTGTTGTGTCATGTCCGTCAAATAAATGATTTTTCTTTCTTTTTTTCTTTCTTTACATCCGATTTGAGATTAGAACTCATCTCTCGCTGACACAAGGTTGCCTAAAAATTAGCAACCCGTCCAATTAAGTCCAACCTCAAACATCCAAATCAACGCCATCTGCAACCCCCACCAATATATAAATCTGAAGTGAAAATAAATAGCAATAAACACTTCATAACTCCATAGAATATTAACGTTTTAAGTACAATAAGCAGTATTCATCCGATATTCCGGCCTCACGTTGCATTGCCGTCTGCTGAATAATTAAGACGTTACAGTCGTGAACAAGCAAACAGAATCAAAAATTAAATCTAATTCTCCTTCCAGGGCCTTCGTTAGGTATTCAGCCCTTTACAGTCAGCCAATAAAGGCATTTTTGGAATTTTCGCTTCTATTTTGCGAAAAAATGAATGTTGCGTGTAGATAATAATTTCATTTTTGAGGTGGATACGTAGTTTTTCATTTGATAAAAAAAAAATATGCTTTAAAGTAGATATGATTAAGCACAAGCTTATTTATTTTAAATATAGATTAAGCTCTCACCAAGAGGTTTAAATCAGGTATAGAAAAACATATATCTGGTAAATACGGGGTGGAATTGATTATCTTTTAATAATACTACAAATAGTGCATATCGAAAGAGATTTAAAAAAAATTTAAGGGTTTAGATAGGGTACACTTTTTAAATATCTAATCCAAAAACATATGATTATTCTCATTGCAATTTCCCATCATTAATCCTCTCCTTATCGCCTCCCCTTCCTTCAGGCTGGCAAGGCATCTGCGAGACTTTGATATTGTAAGTGTCCATGGGCTGCGGTCAGTCAATTAACATCAGGTGAACCGCATGCACCGCTTGCCAGCTTAAACATAAAAAAGGTTAATGATAAACTTAGTGGTCGAATTAAAACAATCCGATCTTCCATCTGGTGATAATAATTTTAAACAATTCAATTTTCGACAATTTTATATTATTTATTTGTAATCAATCAGTGGATATTGTTATCATTAAATAACTTTTCATCGTCTTCATACCGTATAAGAAAGAGTGATGTATCATGTTCATGAATCAAGTGAAATATTAAAGCTGCGAATATTCATCCTTTTATTAATTAAACACGTGACGACGTTCGCAATTAATCGTATCACACAAGTGGCAAGGTGCTCAGCAAACATAGAACGTTAATTTGGGGTGAAAAACACTGTTTACACACACGCCTTGGTGAACACTTAAAGGACTATATACTCAAAGGAGACCAAAATAAACGAAGACAACTGACTCCCGTGTTACGTGAATATTTTACAAAGTGATGAGCTGTTTGATATTCAAGTAAAAGTTCGGGTATTTAATGGGCGACCTTTTAATTGTGTCGGTTTACTTTTACATACTTAATCTAAGAGTGACGGGCGACCACATCAGAAATATTGAAGAGGATTTTTGCTCTAAATTGTCTCAGATAATTTCGGATATAATGTACAGATTGCACCTAAACGACGTTAGCAAAATTAATGGCTAATTTTAACCCCGGAGTTGCCTCGGGATCAGAAGTTACGCGGATCTAACCGCGGGGCGCGCCTAGTAATAAATAAATAAACAACTGCCTTATTAATTTAGTATAAATCATTAGGTATAGCCGTATGTATAATACAATAGGGGGCGGTTTTGGTAAAAGAAACATAAGAAAAGCAATATGTTCGTAGCGCTTAGTGTTAGGTCTGTTTTCCTTGGTAATAGAGAGTGATAAAGCCTTTCAAAAAATGTATAGTCATTACACAAAAAAATTGATACGTATAGTTAGCCTTTACAATATTTAACTTACTAAATAAGTGTTACGCATAAAATTGTGATAAAATTAATAATCATAGTAATAAATCATTTTATTTCTCCTTACAAATTATTGTATTAACAAAAATAACACATTTTTTGTGGGTTGGTATCAAATTCTGGGAGGAGCTGATGTCTGTTATGGGTGTTACAATACCGAATTAAAGATCACCAGCTTCCTACCCTCGGATCGGGGCCCTTTGTGAATTCGAAAAAATAATTCTTATAATAAGAAATATAGACTTGCATGGTAATCAAAGCTTTAACAATTTAATGTAAAATGATCTCACACAATTTGACCCTAACAATCTCACAACACTAATCCCCAATAAACATTACTATATATTCATAATCAAATTGCTGATCTTAGCCTCCGCTAATCACGGTACCCTGGTAGGACATAATGTCACAAGTTCATGAAATATGGCCGCCGCATAGTTTGGGATTGCTTGGAAATTCGCGTGCGTGTGATGTTATAACTTTTATCCATACTGTATGTTGTTGTTGAACCCCTCAGCCCTTTGATTATACATTTAATATAGCTAGTAAAATGGATATCAATTTTTAGAATTAGAATACATATGTATTCTTACGTTTTTCATTTCAAGATGATGTTAAATATTTTTCATAAAATCCGTTTATTTCTTTACTCTGGCAGCTGATAACTTTTTTGAGGAAATTTTTAAGTGGGTTAGTTTGATGTTGAGACTCTTTGACGCCAAAAAAATCTTACTGTAATATAGCCTCATTGTCCCTTACAGACGCTAAGCATTAATTAGGTAATTTAGGCTATACCTCAGGATTTTCTACATTTAGATAGTCTAAATTTTTTCTCAAAAAGACAGGTTCTTTCTACCTGTCATGTCTAAAAAAATCCCCGCTACTCGCCAGGTCTGCAGTTCCATGTCGGGGTATTATAGGAGAGGCATCATACAAGTTTTCAGCTTGCCTCAAACACAAAAACGGTCTCGGAATATGAATGTGGTTCTACGCGAGCGGAGGCGTAGGCGAAAGGTAGCTTTTTTGTATTCGAATAGGTATAATGTATTCGTAAAAAAAATTTAACAAAAAGCAAAACATCAATTTGCTTTCTCCTTATACGTAACCGTGCATAAAACCGTCACAAACATTGTATTACAGCTTCCTGATTTCGCATAAGAGTTTTATAACCCTAGCGACATCGCACTATAAGTATGGAGATGTTCCTTTTACTTACCGCACGTTTTTCATAAATCGTTCCTTCCCCCAGCATTCCGCATTCTCAGAAATCCTGCGAAGAGGGCTCGGATTTCTGGATTAAACACATCGGGTGCATTTCTACTATGCGTTCCTTTTAACGTATACGGGTATATTCAGATTGCGGCATTGTAGATAACTTTTTTTTTATATTTAAAATTTTATCTTCGTGGTAGTAAGTGGGGGTAGTTACACAATTCTTGAAACACTAATGAAGATAACTGGCATCAAAGTCGCCCGTGACCATGCTCGCTGTTAAGTCTTCGAAAAATTAGGAAAAATAATAATGTAAAAACCGCGTTTAAAGTCAGAGGCATTTTTATTCATTTTCGTTGAATATTTTAGGGTAAAATCTTGAAGAAAACAATGTTCAATTGTCATTGAACGAGGAAATAGTTGTTACGACCTATTCATCAAATTCAATAATCTCTTTTATTGCTTACGAATACCTATCTATTATGTGGATCTCATTATTTTGAAGCACGCATTTGCGTAGATATAAAGATGACGGATTACTTATAGACCCCACTTATCCTCAACCGTAGTGTATAATTTATGAGGTTCAAAAAATACGAATATATTATCTGGACGTTCTTTTGAAATCCAATAATTCGTAAAGAATATAAACTCTATAGCAATTTGGCTAATACTTAGAGAAACATGTCTAGACGCAGTTAAATATGTTTTCAAAACACAATTCAGCTGTAACTTATAATATATTTTAATGTGAACGTATAAATTTTAAGAACGAACAACATTTTCCATGTAAACAAAGTCATAATTTGAAAATTTAGAAACACATTCGTTTCCATATAGTATTTCATTGTTAGACCACTAATGTAACCTCATGTTCTATATTAATTATATATTTTGTTAAATTCATAATGCTTACCTCCAAATAATATGGTTATTATACTAGATGAAATTAAGTTTATTTTTAAAAGTCTACATACAAATATAAATTATTATAACGGTGAGACGTGTTTCTAAGAAAATTTCTACAATTCTTATTGAATTAAGCTCTGTATATTATTTGCATGTTGAGATAATATTTTAATATTATTGAATAAGATCAGTTGCAGAAAAGTTGTAGTTAATCATCATAAGCGTAGTCATTCCAAATTGAAGCTTAACTCAAATTTTCAAACTATAGCTGAAATCCTATCTTTCATTTGTTGCAGTCAGAATTTCAAAGCCAGTGACCTATTTCAGCGAAGTTTATCCGAGTAAATAGCTGTTGATAAGCGACGCTCATATTTGAATGGAATCTATTTAAGTGCAGACGTGGCAGCGAAAGATACAATGTGGAAAAGCGAAAGTCACATTGAAATGCACAATAATTAACGTAATGCAAATTGCAAGGCAAAATATTATTCATAACTCCGCAATTTGAACCGAAAGCGTAAAACCAACCGCGTATTATGAAAGAATCCAGCAAAGCGTGCGAATCCACGGTAAACTCTGGGACAAAACCAGGCATGTCCTGGAGAGACATTCCCGCTTACACGCCGAATAATAACTGCCGACGACAATTCATGAAATTGCAGCGAATATTTATTCCCATTGTTAGGCTAAAGAATTTTGACGTCTATTATGGGATGGGCAATTTAAAAACGCCATCAAATTTTTCATGAACGTTTCTTCTTTTGCAAACCACGATTTCTGTTCTTATAACATAAGGAACTTTTTAAGTAATATCTTTAATTCACAATTCTTTTACAGTATCGTAAAATTTTATATCTTCAACTTCATCGTTCGTGTACTTTAACATGTTCTAGTTTGATTCAATTTTGCTTTTTTATCTGTAATTTAATACATTGTTAATTACTTGTAATAAATGAAGCGTTCTAGGAATTCAAATTGTATTTCCTTTTAGCTATTGCAGATATCTGATGAAATAATATGCATCACATTTTCACGTTCAATCGATACAGCTAATCTCAGAAACATTTCTTAGAATCATATACTGTCCTGAGAATAGTTCTAAAACCTGTGTCTATGTCAGATGAAAATGGCGATTTCTTATGGAAGGACGTATCTTATCTTTCTTGGAACTAAATTTTCATCTATTACTTTAAATTTTGTTATGAAAATGCAATTTTCTTATTTCTAGGAATAAAGCAAGCCTTCCTTGATTTCCGAATGTGTTTTCCTTTAAGCCCAGTACTGGAAATCTCGAAGTAATAATGTATTCTTCTACATTACCTTCGACATGTACCATTAGAATTTCTGAGAATTACTCAAGTACTTAGAATTGAGCTTGCTTTACTATATGTGTATCGGATTAAGAAAAAGTAACAAATTGAATAATACCATTCAAGTTTACTTACATTTATTGGAATACTAGCTTTTGTCCGTAACTTTACTTACATAATATTTTAAAGGTTACTTGGTATTGCCGAATTAAACAAAAACACTACAAAATATCAGTGTTATTTTGATATTATATATATAACCTATATTACTGCATAGTTATATCCAAATCACATTACACATTTACACACTTTATTTTTAAAATTTCAGGTAATTTCGGTAACTATGGGTCCGATTGTTTTTGCTAGAAAGACCATAGATCGATGACGGCTATATCGATATTACTAAGCTACGGAAAGCATATAACAACTACTAAAATAGCAACTTGTTACACCATATCTGTAAATTAAAGAATACACAAAGACACTTCAGTAAACACTATGAAGTTGAAACGCAAACACGTTTATTCTAATCTGCATTGTCCAGGTATTGTTACCGAGCGTAATACTGATACCCGTATTAAAATTAAATTTGCGCAGACGGGTGAGCACACCCTTATTGCGGCAAAATGAAAGCTGGCATTTTGTAAGTGGACACATGCTTTGAAATTTTAGTCGAGTATTCGACGTAATATTTTTAAATTGCCTTTGTACTTTGTTGTTTTAATAAAGTGCGAATAGTTTTTGTTATAAAATGCAGATTTATTGTTTTAGAGACGCTCACTTTTTGATATCGATAAATGAAAAATGAAAGTAACCTTATATCTCATCTCGTTCTTTACCTACAAAAATTCTTCCTTCACAAAAAAATTGGTAACATTTTATATTTCCAACAGTTCCAAACCTTGCGATCGTTTCCTATATTCCTTTTAAAACACGTATAATTTAGCAAAAAGTGTCGCATTATTCTGTATGGCGCTTTTGTCTAGAAAAGAGTCCATAAGTGCGAGCCCTCTTATCGCTTTTAATTTGAAACCATGCCAAAAAATAAGAAGCTAGGAAGGAATGTTGGCGTCGCTTCGTACGATTACTTAACTTTAGTGTGAAATAACCTGGCTTGGTTAGTAAGCAAATTGTGCCTAGTTCTGGGTTCTGGGACGCTTATTTCGTATTGCACCTGTTTGTTGTGTTTATTAGAAATAGGATGTCTAAGGATAATTCGTTTCGTTTATTTCGGAATATTTGAAGACCTTTGTGAATTTTATAGATACAATTTTTGCGATGTTTTTCGTTAAGACTCTCTTTTGCTACAACTGTATTTTCCTCACAATGTGATAGCTTTTGTATCATTGAATTATCCACATTTCTTCTACGTTGTCTCAAGTGTCGAATTAAAAGAAAAGAATTAAACACACTCGTAATATATTTGTCATGTCAAATTAATTTTACATAAAATACATGCGTTTATTTACAAAAGCTTAACACAAATTCTACATTTCTAACGTTAACCAAGTCTAAAGCGACACTGGGTACATTGTGACAAAGCAATCTGGTTCATGATTACCGACCGAAAAAACGGTAAGAGCCTCCCTTCTGCGACGTTACGTCTTAATGTAGCCACAATATACATAATGGTAAGATATTTAGACCACGAGTGCTTCTGACTGCTATACATCAAACGAAAACATTAGCACAAAACGCCTGTTAGATACCGACAGCATAAAATATTCCGAACGTTTTGATATATTTGAAGGATATGGAAATCGCTCCTCTCGCAGGAATATGTATGCTGTGTGCGTCGCGTAAAAAAATATTGAGATAACAATCCAGGGCCGTGATCAAAAAATGTCAAAGGCTTACGTTACATCGATATAAAGATGTAAGAGATGAGGAAGCTATACGAAATGAGAAAATATGCCCGCTCGGGTAATGTGAATTACGGCGGCGGTTTAGTTTAATATTATTTTATGTTCCATGTTTGATTTTGCAGACGTTACGTGGTATTGCGTTGTTAATAACGCTCGCTGTATTATAAAGAATCACAGTAAATGGTACTTTGGAAATATTCGTATTCAAATTGGCAGTAAAATACGTTTTTGCAATATTAATTTTACATACATACGTGTATCCACTTATTGCTAGTTGCATACCTGTACAAAAAGAGAAATAGAATTAGTCAATTTCAACATTTTATCAACCAGACAAATCTGAAAAAATATGTTTGGGCTTGAAGTAGCGATGGCGTTTTTATTTAATTAGCAGCCTAAACTTGCGGTAAAACACCAGGGCTATAAACAACTGCGTCTAATAGCTAGTTGTGAGGGAAAAATTTCGTTGCAGCAAAATGTAAGTCCTTTGCACATAAAGCGAGAAGGGCGTGTCAGAGGCACTACACGAGTTACACCCTCCAAGGCCCTTCTAATGAAGGGCTCGAGCATCGGGAAGACACTTTGTCTCCGAGTTTTTACTATATGTATGCAGTGAATAATTTAGATCTCTGTAAGTTCGCCTTTGTACCAGACATCAGCTGTAGCCGAAAAGAATGGAGTGGTTTTGTGTTCGAAGTTTCTCGATTTTTTCGTTCCATTACTCAGTGTCTTTTGCAAGTTTCAAAGTGTATGCTCGGTTGTTGACTTCGATAGTACCTTGTTATGTTTTGTAGAATAACTTTCAAAACAACTCATGCATTATTAAAACAAGTTATGTCCCGTTTACCCTATTGGGACATGGGGTGTATATTATTTATGTCCATTTTTACCATTGATTTTTCTCTAGCAGCAAGAAGGGATCAGCCTTTTATACTCTGTAAAATCAAGATTTTTTACATTTTTACGTCCCAATACCTAATATTTTCACTTAACAAAAACCATGAAAATGGTAATTTCTTTTAAAATATAAGTTTGCCGTTATAGACCCAGTACTCTATTCTGATAAACCTTGTTGCTAGGCTATAATTTTGAACGCATGACTATTTATTTTTAACAAAGTATAAAATTGAATTATAAAAAATAGGCAATACTACGCTTTTCATATAGATTTACGAAATGATTGCCAAATGCGTTCAATTTGGCAATCTATATTTTAGGTGTTTGAAACCTTTTACACAACTATTCTTATTCTTTTACCACGGGTTGCCTGGAATAGATAGCTCTTTAGCGATAAGGCCTATTTTGTACTGTATCTTTTCCCCCATTATGTCGTTAGCTTTAAGCTTTGGTGCGAAATAAAGCATTTATTCATTCATTCTATATGGTCAAGTCTTTTACTCACCTATTATGTCAACACATGAAAAAGAATTAAGAGGAAAAACTATTGAATACCACTTGATCACCCATTCACTCGATTACCTGAGTGTATAATAATAATAAATGCGGAAGTTGAGAACCTTTTTACGATGAAACGGACGTAAAATGACAGGTGATAGACACACGTTAACTTATATCTCTTTTCTCCTACTTTTTCTTAGTATTCTTCAATATATTGAATATATGTTACTTTTGCGTGTTAGCTAATATGTGACGTATTTTTTGCAATAAGATTCAATTAAAACCTCAATGATTACAATTAAAGTCTTTAATATATTACTTAATTCAACTGAAATTTTACTTATTTTGTGGGTCAGACGCTCAAACAAACAATCTTATACACGGATTTTCAAAAGTTGTGTATCTTTTAATTTATTTATTTTTATTTTTACAATATTTCGTATCTACTCTTCTCATCGAGGTGTTTTCATATATCTATCTCTCTTATGGTAGCCCTCGTCTTCGTGAATATTAAAAACTATATTCAACTAGTATAGATGTATATATTCAATTATACACCAAATTTCTTTATCATATATCTTATCACTAACTTACAACTTATCATCATAAGAATGGCATTTAGTCAATCTATAATAAACCCAAAAACGAAAGTCGTGAGCAAAGTCGCGTGATTTATTCCTTCTTACATTATCAAGATATATAATATGTAAACAATATTATAAGATACCGATATCTCCAAATATGGGGGTCCTATCTGATATTTGTACTTTAATAAAATAGATAAAAACTATGATAACATAGATGTTTATACTATTATACGCCAAATTTATTTATAATATACTCTCCTATACATAACTGCAATGGATTACGCTGCAAGTTGCAAACTTATCACTACCTTTGTCTTACACGAAGTTTTCATGGCAAAGTGCAGGTATGTTAAATTGCTCGCTTAATATAATTCATGTAACTACGAACTGCAATTACTCCGCAACTAGAAGTTAGATAAGCTCGGTGCAATTTCCTCGAGTTAACGATTATGGATTAAACATATCCGCGCCTAATATTTGTGGGACGGAAGCTAATCTTGGTGGACGATTTTAATTTAATTTTCGTAAATTGTTCAAAAAGTAACAACATACGTGGAAGAAAATTGCGCATAGGTATACCGTACACATTACTTAACACAAGTTAAAACAAAGTTATTTTTATACGTATCAGCCCAATCTACCATAAAATTTGGTGTCTAAAAAAATATTTTACTCTATAGTTATTTTTATAAAATTACTAACCAAACTTCAAAAATCAATTCTTTACCAATGCTTTAAAAGATCGAAAAAAAAGCACTAATAAAACGATATACTTAATTCACGTCATATTCTTGGCACATTAACAGCAAATCATCAACACAACATGCACAAGAAGCATTAACCGGAGCAGACGAAATTGACCTCAGTGATTAATAAAGAACATCGATCGATCGTTCAAAATGGCATGAAGTCTAAAAACTTGTT
>LQNK01000469.1:146786-185674 GCA_001586405.1 Phoebis sennae | reverse complement strand
GTGCAATTGTTACATTAATTTTGGACAGCTCTTAATTATCGAAATCTATTGCTCCAAATCTGTAACTTTAAGTATATATGTACATTATTTAATTTAAATTACAGTACATATTTAAAATTTTTGTAGAGTTATCTGTTTGGCACGGTTTCGCTTCCGTAAAAAATGTTATAATTATTGCTTTTGTGCTCCTAGCCGATTTCGGCTACAACTACTACTTATGGATTTAATCACGTGGGCCCTGAGAGCTTTCGTGCGCCGTAAGTGGCTGATATACCCAATCTTAGCGAGGAATGTACTGTGACAGTCAAGCCAGGACATCACCCTGACAATTTCCATTGTAATTACAAAAGTGAAAATACAGTTTATGTCACTCAGTGCAGCTAATTGTAAAATAATATTTAAGAGGGTAGTTTTCGTATTTTACATTTTTTAGTTGTTGAAACATTACAAAAATACGTGCAAAAATACAAATTTTTCTTTTTTAATATAAGTATAAGATATATTATACAAAATAATTTGAGACCTAGAAAAGGAATTGATTCAGTGAAAAACACTTAAATTTCTCCGGTGAATCCAGTAAATTGTCACAGACGACTAGTAAAGTGAAAGAGATAAAGTACGCTTTTATGAATTACGACATTGTTAAACTTTGAACATTTATTTAATACTTGTACAAGCGTATTAGAAATATTTCTACCAGGTCGAACAAACGAAATATTTCTACCACGTAGATTTTAGATGAATTTTTTATCAATGCATTAATATTTCTACGACAAAGCATATAAATGAAAGGGCGTAACCCAAAGCGAGAATAAGAAAAAGTATTTTTAAATCACTTAGAGTCAAAATCTTGAATCGATCTTCAGATTGGACCTGATGCTTGAGCTTGGAACATTTATTCTTCGCGACGTAATCGCGGAAATGATTTTGGAGCAAACCTGATTCAAAAATACGAACAATATTATCACGAAATCTCTCTTTAAGTACAAACCCTCGATTGATATAAAATACAAAAATTAAATTGTTAGTAAAATCCAAAGTATACTTTGTTTTTGTCGTGACAGTGTCGTTTTTAAACTCGCAATTTAAATTATAGGTGGCTTCCGTCACCAGCGAATAGTACTCATCGCTAGATGAAATTGTGTCAATGACGGAATTTATATCTCGGCATTGTGGAATTTGCTTCCCTGGAAATGTTACGTTAAAGCTGGATAGGTAAAACTCTCTTAATTTATCAGTAATACACGGCTTGAACTCCAATTCTTCAAGGTTATTCAACGTTACTTGTTTTTTTGTTTTAATGGTCGTGGTTAACAAACTACAGAAGGCGCAGTTGTAAAAACTATAAATGAAAAAGCTGTACCAAATCCATAGGATTAAAATAAATCTAAGCCGTTTTATTTTGAGCAATTTTTGATCCCCATGTCCAAAAAAGTAATCTATTAATTTAAAGAAAATTGATACATTACCATAATTATGTTTCACTAAAAAATGTAAAATCAGCGTCATTGCACCATGCATATAGAAATAAGACACTAAAATCAGAAACCATGTGCGTAAACCGAAAGGCTTATAAATTCTATCCCAAAGATTTTGGTTCGTACTAGGCACGGCTATTTTTAGTGTCGTATATTTATAACCATCAATGTAATCGTAACCCGAAATATTATCCTCTAAAAGAAAGTTTCCACCAAATATAATGTCGACCATGCGTTTTTGTAAATATCGCATTATGCCTGCGGTCGTATAATTAGAGAGGTCTACTTCAGTGTACGAGTCGTTATCATCGATATAGTTAATATTCACACCGATTATTTGTGCAGAAAGATTCAGAACATATTGATCTAAACTGGTGTAGTATTGTTTATTAATGTCATTGGTGAAATCCGTTGATCTGATTCGTTTCCCCAATGCGTTTATAGAGCAGCCTCTTAAATCTATGACGGCTATTCTAGAATTAAAAGGAGTAAAATCCGAACAAGTTGCTAAACTGAACACTTCGTTATATTTTCTTCCACAATTTCCATAGCTCCAAGGAAAATAAGTCAAAATTGAATGAATGTGATTGACACTTGCTATCACGACGACATCATAAATGTTATATTTTAAAAGTTTGTCAAATAATGTTGTTACATCTTCATTATCAATTTCATCGATTGCAATAAAAATAAAAGTGGCTTGAGGATTCCACATAAGGTCGTGTCTAATGTGCCACACTTTACTGCCATTATGTATAACTTTATACAATATTATATATATATCAGGATTAAAAAACCAATTATGAGGTCGATATGTTCTTGCTGTGATACTAAAACATTTAATATCGACGCCAATGTGTGGGATGAACTTGTCTTCGGGTACTACAAAACTCAAGTGTGTTCCACACGGATATCTTTCCAACAATTTCTTCACACATTCTACTTGTGGATTTGATAAAATATATGTATTGGCGATCAATAAATCTGTATGATTTTGACTTGCAAATACTATTGTTTGATTAATGGTAAAATATACGGAGAAAATAAATATTGTGTCCAAAAACTTCGACATAGCGTAGGAATAGTGATATTTCCAAAAGTATCAGATGAAATATAATGGGACTAACGACCAGAGCCTGTAACAAAAGTTTTTAAAATGGACATTATGGTACATAAGTCTATAAATTATACAAATTGACTTCGCGTATAAAAAGGCCACGTTATAATTTTGTTATTGACTTTTGATTTTTATTTCACGTATAATTGGTATCATTTCATCGAATTAGATATTTTGAATGATAAATTGTTTAATGTCATATTTTATATCTTTCTTGACTTATTTGCTTACTAGATTTCGACCGCTGCTTCGCCCGCGTCGATTTCGGTAGCACAGCTGGGAATTGAATCTAATACAATATCTCCTATTTTTTTTTGTTTGATTAATGTGTCAAAGTTAGTATTAGCTAACAGCTTTTAATAATAAACAATTAACAACTAATAACTTGAATTTTAGATAAAAAATGACGAGTTTAAAGATAAGCGATATCGGTGGGGGGAAAACGAAGATAGAGAGGGGAGGGGTTAAAAAGGCGATTTTCATATGAATATAGCTGAGTGTGGTATCAAATGAAATGTCTTGATTCATACATACATTACAACGTGATGTCAAATTAATTGTTTTAAGTACGAATGGTCCACAAAATGTGGTTTATTTAATAACAATATGAGGTGGCGTGGCCGTGGTTGTCTGACGAAAAACAGATGATAATGTCCATAAATTATTTATTAAAATTCATTAAAATGCTTATTACATAAATAATTACAATAAATAATAAATAATCTATACATATAATAAAATCGTAGACTAGGCGTGTCTGTACATTTAATATTTTCAAGAAAAAATGAGTGTTTCGTGTTTCAATTATGATTCTAAACTCAAAACAATAATTTTTAGAATTTTTGTCTGTTTGTCGGTTTGTCTATTTGTCTGTTTGTCGGGCGTTTATACGCAGTGAACTTTGAAACGGATTAACCGATTTAAATACGGTTTTCAATTATGTATTACGGCTAGCCCCCCGGAGGTTTTAGTATTTATTTCATTCAAATCGGTTAACAAATAAAAAAGATATGAGGGTGATCCATCAAAACATATCATCAATGCGCGTAGGTATATTAAATTTAATATCTTAAGTGTTATTTAAAGCACTTTTTATTGATAAATGTAGCCTTCTCTTGATCTCGAAAGTAGATTACGATCATGGCGGCTAATCACAACAAAGACTAACCAACATGCAGAAGATATTATTTGCGTCCATAAGCAAATATGTGTTAAATCCATGGAAACATCAACTCTTTTATTCTGAGAGTACACGACAGATTTCCAAAATGTCAATATTTTGCATAAAAATTTAAATAGAATTATTAGAATTATATAAAACTGAACAGTGACACTTTTGTTATATTTAATGTAGGATATAGTTCGAACTTAAACCTTTCACGGAAATATTTTTACAAACGTACGTTTCTAAATCTTAAGAATTGTCATAGCACCTCTACTTCGAAAATCCACAAAGTACAGAAATTTGTAGTCCACGCGGGCGAAGCCGCGGGCGGAAAGCTAGTTATATATAATTTTCAATATTAAAACATCATCTAAAACTGAGACTTATTGCTATTTAATTCTATTATAAAAATAATAATTGCCAGTGCATAGCCGAACAATAGTATCAGGAATGTGTATTTAAATCTATATAAAGTAAGTGCGTGGAATTTCTTCCTTAGTCTAATTCTGTCGAGGATGTACTTGCAATTCCTTGTGTAACATAACACTTTCATTTGATATTGAATCAATCCCGATTCAAACATTTGAAGAGCGTGTATATCAAATTTTTTCTTCAGTGGGAATCCTCTATTGACGTAAAAATTTAATATTTCATGTGTAAATGTATCATGATTCAAGCTCGAATGACCATCGTCCTCTAGGTATTTATATGCTCGCAATATGAAACTATAGTCCATCTCAAGTGTATACATTTCTTGACTCCTGGAAACGCTATCGAGAGCGCGACCTATTGTCCTACATTCAGGCTTATTTTTCTCCGGTAATTCTATATTATACACGTATAAGAAAAAGGTTTTACTTTCTTCGATAATACAGGGCTCGTAAGGGAGGCTATGCAAATTTCGCGGATCGAAAGTCGGTGTTTCTTTGAAGTCTGATGTTATAAGACTGTACAACGCAGTCGTATAAAAGTTAGTTACAAAGAATGAAAACCAAATCCAAATTATTAAAATGAATCTTAATTGCTTTGTTCCAAACAATACTTGATCACCATGGCCATAAAAGTAGTCTGCTAGTTTTATCATTAGACTAAAACCTTTTCTCAACCTTAAATATTTGTAAAACAATCTGCTAATAATGATGTTTACTAAAATATATGTTGAAAGTATTAACGTCCAGGTGACAGGACTGAAGCCGCTGAATATTACTTTTAACCAAACCATGTCTCGAGGAGCCGGGGTTATCACCAACACCTGCGCATAATTGTAACCCCAAATATAATCGTATAAATCTGCTCGATTCCCCATCAAAAAGTAGCCTCCAATTACAATATCTGATTTCTCCTGCTGTAGAAAACTTAATAGTCCTGTACTAGTAAGATTTGGTAAAACAAAGCCGCTGGACATATTTTTATAGTAATGAAAATTTAAGTTAATGTGTTCTATTTTGGCCATCATTCTTAGCATAAATTCTTCCAGACCTTGTAAATTTTGTCCTTTTTTGTTAAACATTTTATTGCTTGGTCTTATAATATGCGGTATCTCTTCTAATGCTGTAACCTCATATGAACAATTTTCAAAGTAATTTGGAACTTTGTTGAAAAATAATTTCTTATTTTCTACATCAGTGCAATCCTCTAAATTTTCTATATAATCGGAATTTTTTCCACATAGATCCTGATAAAAAGGATTATAAGTAAAAAGTTGGACGGTATCATGATCTTGTGTCAACATTGTAAGAACAACAATATTATAAATGAACATTTTGCCCACTAGGAAAAATATCTGTCGCAGATCATTGTCAGTGCATTTGAGAACAAGAACAATGAATTTTGCTGCTGGATTCCAGGAAAGCTCATTTTTTAAAGATGGAAAAAGGAATGCAAACTCCGTTACTTTTGTTACGCCTATGATATAGACGTCGGTCTTCCAAAGCCAGTACTTTTTTTCAAAGTTTCTTGTCATAGTAGGGTAACATGGCTTATTGTTATTAGCTATGTACGAACAAGCTTCTTCTTCACAGACGTAGGTTACACGGGTAGTACAGGGAAAGTTACTTTCAATTATTTTATGAACACATTTTGAAATACAATCATTTTTATAATCAATGATATTTTTCTTTAAAAATTCCGTGCTTTGGAAATGCGCGGAAGGAAGTATAAATAACTGGAATAAAATTATATTCTTTATCACTTTCATATCTGTTGACGATTTGATTGAAAATAGCAATATTTTGATACACATACAAATTTCAAGTTTAATAATACCCTGGCAGAAGTTAATGGTTCAGGATGAGTCAATCATACGTCATTTTTAATGATAAACCTAATATTATCATTATCATACTGTCCTTACATACATAAATTAGTTTTACTATAATGATATAGTTGAAGGTAATTATTTTTATCACGTTGTGTAGCATATAATTTCTAGTTGGTGGTGATACCATCTTTTTCATGGTAGTGTACAAAGTAGTGAGCGCACGTGCTTTAAATCAACACAATTATTATAATGTCTGTAGAGATTCCTTTTCATAATTATATAAACTTCTGATTCGCTGACTATATCAAGTAATATTTGGTCTAATTGTTATATTACATTGCCTGGAAAGTGAAAAATTTTGTCAAATTAAGCATGTTCTTACAATGGCTTTTATAAGGATCTAGTCGTTTTTTACGAAGGTCCGACAACAGTTCGAGCAATTTACACACATACTTTATTAAAAAACTAGCTTTCCGCCCGCGGCTTCACTCGCGTGGACTACACAATTCTGTATTTTGTAGAGGCGCGCGCAAAATGTGAGATTTTGGTCAACTCTATTTCCATAGAATATTATAAAAATATTTACAAATAAAATATCTCAACGGACCTGCGATCGATTTTTTTAAACATTTGTAAAAAATTAGATGTGGTATTGAACGAATATTCGAAATGTACAATAGTGATAAATAAAAAATAATAAAAATAAAAATATTTTATTAACCAATTTATTTTTTATTTTAATATAATAAAGGTATAAAATGGCAACCAAAATTTCACATTGTCGCGTGGTGTGACATTTTTACCGGTTACATGAATGGAGAGCCACACCCAAAAAATATTTTATTCAAATATGTAAAATGTAGCCCATAATTTGCATCTAATATTGGTCTATCAGGGTTTAAAATTGTGTTAAAATCTACCTATTGGTTATTACGTGATTGATGAACATACAAACAGATGAACAGACAAACAGAAAAAATATTCTAAAAACCCATATTGCATACCAATTACTTTTTTTTAAATTTTTAAAGCAAAGAGATGGTTTGGTTACCGTTTTATTATGTCTATGTATAGATTTCTTTAAACGTTTTGAATGTTTGACAAACTTTTTAATGTCTAAAAGTTATTTTAAAACTTTTATGAATTTGAGTTTGTTTCTTTACCTCATTTAAGAATTAATAATGTGGTTTGTGATTCCACTGGGCACGAACAATAATCAATTTAAGTATAATTTCTCATCAATCATTAAGTTAAAATGTAATGTAGTTAAGTATTAAATTACTTTTGATTTAAACTATTACTTCTTGAGGGACCTGAAACAATTTGATAGTTTAAATTAGGTAATTTACACGTATGCAAAAACATGTAATGAGAGTTTCCATAATGAAATCTAGAGAAAAATAGATAAATATTCAAATTATTAAAGAAAGTTAAAAATTGTGAAACTATTATGTTTTAAGTTAATTCCAGCACTGTTTGATAGATGACGCATAATACAAATGTTCAATCCTAGCACTGAAGCAATATCAGTTCTTGGATATGTTAATAGAGGGCGTTATAATAAATATATATTTTCCGTAACTTTGGATGCATTTTATAATTAATCTATAAATAACTTTTTGCATAAATACTATTCTGTATACTCCAAAAGAAGAGAGAAAATATAATTGGATATAATTTGAAATATTAATAAAAAATAAACATTACGACGCTACATAGTGCACATAAAAATTAATCTATCTCAATAAGTTTCCCTCAAAATGTTGAGATTCGAAGGGATCTCCTGTATTGCAAATATTTTTAGTGAAAAATAAAGCTAAAAGTTAAATACCTATTTAGATGGGACGGTGCAGGGCGTTCCCAGGCCCAAACGAACCGCATTCCGAAATTTTAGCGACGAATCGAGGGTTCCGACCAAATTAATTGGACTGAAATTTGACAAAGAGAAAAAGACCACGAAATATGTTGACGTTAATGAAAATTTATAGTTCTAGCGAGTGTACATTAGTCACCGTTAATAAAGGGTCATAGACAAATACGAATTGACACAGGTGTTTGATTCTATCGAGTATCGAGTGTCGACTATTTTTTGGGTTTTTTATGTTAATGAGCACGAGCCATCGGATATATCACGCTAGTATTATTTCAACGAGTGTAAGATGTGCATTTTTTATATTTTCTTGAAGCTTTATTTTCCTTTAAAATTTCGTTTAACTTTATTTCATTCATTTTTCAAAACGTTTCAATTAAACAATAAGCTTGGGGGTCATGTTATTTATCAAAGTTTTCAAATGTTTTAAATAATTTACTTTAACCAATAATTATGTGTATTTTCAGGAGTTTAAATGTCCGACCTTCGCAAGTGATCGTTACACATAATTTAGTATATTTAAGTGCATCTCACACATGGCTGTTATATGACAATGCATCTACAGTCTGTTAGTGGATTGGTCGAATTGGCTCAGGTATTTTAATTGGCGGGCCGATCAAAGCTCCGGCCAGCTTTCCGACGAATTCGAATCGCGTAGCTTTATTACGTTTAAGCTGACTAAAATCTAGTCTAGGTATTATGTGGTATGTTATTATCTTGCTTGAAATGGAGTCATAGCTTTCAGCATATTGTTATTTTAATTATTTTACCTTGTACTTTATAGAATATATTGTCACTGCTTGATAGAAAAGCATTTTAAAACTATTGTATTACTGTTACAAAAAATATAAAAGTATCTGTAAATATTAAGGAGCGGCGTTGATTTAAAAATTATGTAAGGATTGAACAACCACAAGTCTCTATATGTATGTTGTATAATCTTGTGTTTGTTTTAACGCGAGTAGTTTCCATTTTAAATAAAATACTTTTTATAGGATTTTAAATGCGGTTTATTATACATTATTTTACATTATTATTTAACCCGACGTTTCGAGCACTTTACAGCGAGCGTGGTCACGGGAGACTGAGATGGCAGTTGTCTTCATGAGTGTTTCAAAAATTGTGTGTCTACCTCCATTTATTTCCCCGAAGATGGTATTTGGAAAACTGGTTCGGATTCTTGCAAAATTGACTTACAGTGTCCTCTTGTCTTTTGGTATGCTTGACATGGGGTTTTAAATTTTTTATAAGTGGGTCCCAGGTGTTAGAAAGTCTCAAACCATCTTCTCTATTGAATGTTTGATGTTTTTTAATTTCAATAGCCTCGCGTACCAGTCGTGGAAGAATCTATTCTCACGAGCGAGGATTTGTGGTTGGTCAAAGCGAATGTAATGGTTTGTTTTGTCAAGAGTGTGCTCGCATACAGCTGACTTTGAGTGACGCCTGTGCTTAATATCAGCAATATGTTCCTTTAGTCGACTTCCAATGCTTCTCTTAGTTTGACCTATGTATGAGAGGCCATAGTCACAGTCCAATTTGTATACCCCGGCATCTTGTAAAGGAATATTACTCTTCACTGGTCTCAAGAATTGTTGAATCTTCTTGTGCGGCTTGTAAATAGTATTAATTGAAGCTCGTTTTAAGATCCTTCCAATCCTGTCAGTAACCCCCCTCACATATGGCAAGTAGGCTGGTAATCTTGGAACTGTAGGTGGCTTCATGCGGTTCCTCGGATGCTGTTGAGGTACTGGCAACTTGTTGCTGCGAAGGACTCGCTTCACATGCTGCAGTTCCCCGCTTAGATGGTCCAAGTGGTTGGGCCATCTAAGCGGGGGTAGAGAAGATGGTTTGAGACTTTCTAACACCTGGGACCCACTTATAAAAAATTTAAAACCCCATGTCAAGCATACCAAAAGACAAGAGGACACTGTAAGTCAATTTTGCAAGAATCCGAACCAGTTTTCCAAATACCATCTTCGGGGAAATAAATGGAGGTAGACACACAATTTTTGAAACACTCATGAAGACAACTGCCATCTCAGTCTCCCGTGACCACGCTCGCTGTAAAGTGCTCGAAACGTCGGGTTAAATGATAATGTAAAATAATGTATAATAAACCGCGTTTAAAATCCTTTAAAAAGTATTTTATTTATATGTATGTTACTTTTGCAAAGTTATTACACAAGTAATCTGATTGATATTAAAATAAATCATTTTAAAAATAAAGCACGAACTACGTTAAAGTTATTATTGATTTTTATAATTGTTTCCCAAAAACTTTCATTCCGTTTTCCCAGTGTTTACGTTTCCCGAAGTAAAGTTGGATTATTGTAAATGTCATGTCATTAACGTAATGGATCGTTGACTGATCGCTTGTAGAGAAATCGGTGCTGTGTTCCCATGAGCGTTTTAACTAGAATAATATTACCACGTGGTCCCCTCGCAAACAAACGCACTTCCCCACACGTGTGGCGTCATTTGATGACGTCGAGGAACTTTTACGCTTTTTCCTAGTAGAAACAATCATAAACGATTGTATTTTGAAAAATGTTTCTTCTGTTTAGTTTTTTTTTATGTTACAGCAGCAGCCCCCCATTAGCTGTTTGATCACTCGCGTGCAATACCGAATATGATGATGTTAGCCAGCGGGGGTCGGCATTTTTCACTATAAAAAATCACGCTGTTAAAAGAACGGGAGCCAGGAATTGCTTTAGCACGATTTGGGCCAAGTGCGCACCGCGGAAGTTTCCATCGCCTAGAGAAAACCGGCAAACAGTATAATATCGTGTCTCGTACGGTGAGTGGGGGCGCCGGCCTCCCACCCCAGCCCTTTTCTTGCCATTTTAATCTTCTCCTTCTTTCCCTTCATAAATCATTTTCAAGTCCCCTTCCCTCTTCAAAGGCTGGCAAAGTACCTGTAGTAATCTTAATGGTGTATGTTTTCATAGGTTGCGGTAGTTACTTAACATCAGGTGAACCGCACGCTCTTTCACCTGCCCCTAACATAAAAAGACATAGAAAGCTGACCCATTTTTTTGTGAATGAAATTTGTCCATACACAAAAAAAGATCACAGATCACAGATGGATGCAAAAAGATTCTGCCCCATTACCACCAGACGAAAGAAACTAATTTTCTCTTGTTATTCTTTGCTAACAGATTTCCCTCTTTCTGAATTGTTTGTGCACATTGACAATAGTCTTACCAGTCTGTTGTTCAAAACTCCATTTAAAATTAATTTAAAGCCTAGTTGTATTCCATCGAGGTTAATTACCAAAACTTATGAAGCTGTGGGCGTTTTATAGTTTACTATTAATGAACGAATTAGCTAATAACCGTGTAATTACTTCGCTAGTTTGGGATCCTTTGCTATGGGACAATGGAGTTTTGATTAAAATAAGCATTGTTTATGTGAGTAGGCTGTAGAGTATATACTGAAAATGGCTTGCAAGGGACAGCGGTATAAATTAGAATGTATTTTCATTCTGGTTTCTATTTAAATAGATTCCTATGAAACTATTTAAAACGGCTTCATTTCTTATACAAGTGAATGTGGTGATACGAGGGTAGCTTTAGAATGAATTTGTGACTCTATTTTCGTATAAAGAGCGATGAATTGAAGACGCGTAACCGAACCCATTTGTATTGAGGCAATATTTTTTCTACTAAAAGTAAACCTAGTGTCATGCCTATTTTCATAATGATTTATTTGTCAAATTTTATTTTTACTGAAAAGATACACTGCAAATAAATAATTTGACTAAAGCGAGGCATCCATATAGCAGCGTCGTACGCGTCGCATTTTTATACAAATAATGAATCCAATGCGTTACCGACATGTGGAACGCTCAGCAGTAATAGACAATAATTATACATCATTATTATTAATATGCATTATGCATCAAATCAAATAAAAATCATTTATTTGAAGGATGTAATAATACAATTGGTGGTTAATTTTGATAGGGCCTTATACATTATGCCTGCATACCAGGCATGCAAATTTTAATTGTTTTATTATAATACCATGTCCAATTTTTTTATAAGTCTATACATACTTTATTCGCAAACGATATATACATGTCAACGTTTTATAATTGATAAGTGTTATTGAGTTGTAGATTCTGGGTCCAGCTGAACATTCGTCTATAGAAAATTGTTCGTATTCTTAGTAAAGATTCAACTTAAACTTCAGTAACCAATTTAACTTATCTTTAACAGAAATAACCTGCCGTACTTGGAGGTTTACTTTGTTAAGCCTTATATATTAAATATAGTATCTTATAAATTTACTGTGAGATGGATAGCTTTATAGAATATAATTATAATTTATTATCGACGTGAAGACGGAACTATTAATAAAAATAAATAAATAAAATATTAAAGATTGTTTTTGATGTAGCTGCAGTTCTAACTACAAATCATAGATATCTATAGACTAATAGAGTATGGAGAAAAAGATGGATGTGACAGAAATTTTACCGTTTATTAGATATTTCAAAATTCTTCTACCTTAAAGTACAAATATTGTATAGACTATAAGTCTATACACATATAGGCGGCTAATGAAATCCGTACAAATTTAATAGGTACCTACAAAAACTGGATGCTATCACAATTCACGAGAAACGGAGTACATATTTTGTTTTTAGAATATATTGCAGTTGCTATATGCCTAGCCTCAATAACAAAACCTGCTCTCAATAAAAACAGAAGCCAAATTCACATGATTAATGAATCGATTTAACATTATTTCGCATGTTCATTTGTTACAGTGTTGTGAAAATTGTCGAGTTTTTACCGCTACCATAATTAATGCTACTGCTTCTGATCTAACGTGGGAGTGGGAATGTGGGAGGGTACGGTTAGAATCGCGTTATCAGTAAATCAGTTTAAAGTCAGTACTTTAGTCTTTTAAATAACAATATACTTTCTACAATTTTTTCTAATTGAGCGCACTCTATGCTCTATGGACGCGTTCGTAGGGTGAAGGCACGACGATATAATTTCTCATCTCGTATATAGAAGGAAATTTTTGGGCACAGTTGATAACATTTTGAGTTTCTTACATGTTTGTTCTTCTACATGTGTTTGTTCAAAATATACTGAGCCGTGACTATAGTAATAAGCGTCTCTTTTTAACCAAATCGATATGAAATTCATGTCATCAATTTATTTAGAATTTTTGTTTCGCGGGAATAGATGATAATTTTGCAATCATATTATTTTTAAAATAAAGAAAATATAGAAGTTAAGTCTTTTTCACATTATTTCCACTTTTATCAATAAACTTTATTTGATTAGTGTGAAAAAGATTTTAATGCTATATTTTCTAAAATACCTATATTTCTATGAAGAAGAGACAATACAGTCTATCAAGTGTATTTTAAAAAATGTTACAAAATTTTATATGCTACAATATACTATTACACTATATTTGATAATTTGTTCAAATTGAAATAACTGTATCAATAAAAATAATACTATAAATTACTCACTATTTCCTTGATTACTCGTTTCACAATATAATTTACTACATTGGAAAGCAAGTACGTTCTTTATTGCACTCTATTTAAAGGAATGGGGCATTTAGTTTCAAATTACACCAAAGCTTAGTGTAAACTCATAAAGTAAGACGTGGGCGTAACTGGTAATCGTAAACTTTATGTTACACCATGAATATGAATTGTTTCCAAATGTATTACGTTATAAAAACAAATGTTTTTATCGAGACGCCATACTGAATATTTAATAAAATGTATGTATAACTTTATTATATTGAAACGTGTTGAATATGATTATTAAATTGCATTTCCATTTGGTTATGAAAAAGGTCTAAAATAATAGGATTGTATTGCTCGATATATTTAAAGGTGCCTTATTTTTTAAATAATATGTAGTTCATAGAAGGTATTTTTAAATAATGTTCTTTTATAAATTTTTCACTTTTAATTACGCTATTGACTGAGCTACATTATCGCTGTGAAAATTCAAAATTGGCTTACGGGTTTAGTGTTCAAAAGAAAATCTTGACTTCGCGTCTTCTTTAAAATACTCTGATGTAAATTTGACTTTCTTCATAAGTAATTATTATATATATTTATTAGTTTACGTCGTACATGAGGAAGCGCTGTTATTTATTTTCATTAGTTAGTTACTCTAGCTCTTTGACTATTTGAATTTTATCATACCTTCAATCTACACTTATATTATTTATTTATTTTATTTATCTATCGTTCCTCACAGCTTAACATGTTTAAAACATTTATAAAATGGAAAAATTTGTTTTTTTTTTCTGTTTTAATTGTATAGGCTCCGAAAATACTGGAACGATTTGAAAAAATTACTTTTGTTATTCTAGATTATTCCTAATGAACATAGGTTATATAACATTATGCCACGAGAGCGAAGCCGCGCTGTACAGCTAGTGTTTTACAAACTCGATCACGGGTTTTCTTATATCAGGGATATTTGCACACCGGTTTATATTGGGTTAGACGTTATAAAATTCGTTATTACCTTTAAGGATGGCTTACGACCTGATATAAAATACTTACCGGTAAAGCTGGACCGTAAATCGCGAGAGAAAGGGTTTACTAACCTAACTTGAGCCGCGTGTACATTTAGTTAACATTATTTAAAAATATTTTTTTGTTTGAAGCATGACATTGGTATTGTATTGTAATAGTTCTTGAGTCATAGATAAATAGTGATAATCATTATTGAAAATGTTAAACTAGTACACTGTAAAATATATGTATGGCAATGGTGTAGTTAGTAGATTATATTATGGTGAACTAATTAATAAAATGGAGTTGATTTATGTTCAACGCAAAAAACGGTCTGTAACCATCACTCGTAGTTCAATGTGCATGAATTTTATTTGCATATAAAGATGCTACATAAAGTATAAAGTACTACATAAAACATAAAGTAAAATGATTCGTATTCGCAGGACCTTAAAAGGTAATTACAGTTCCCGTTGGTGTGCAGCCGCCATTACGGCGTCGCGTGCGCAGGTCGAACACGAATTGAGATCGGGCTCGGCACGCTCTGTGATACTCGGCACGCGCTTGGCTGTATGTTGAGTTAGATGATGATATGAATGTTATACTGACTAACACCCTTATTTATTAAGTGTAATGTATTTATTAATAATATATTGTATGTATCGATTATTCCTATACAATAAAGTAGCTGTCATAACCTACCTTTTCTACCTTGCTCATTATTGTCTGCCCGGTTGCCTGGTAGAGATCACTACTAAGTGAATAGGCCGCCCAATGTACTGTACTACTGTACCAACATTCTAGTTCATAATTATGTAATTTACAATACATTAAAGAGTGAAATAAATAAATAATGTTTAGAATGGAATTTTTGTATTAAAAGGAATACTTTTTTTCTACGTTCGCAAGCGAAGCATGTGGTTCACCTGATGTTAAGTGACTGACCGCTGGCAATTAACATTTTCATTATCAAAGTGTTACATTATATGCAAAATAGAAAGAAAGGGATGATATTTGAAGAAATAACAACTAGTATAAGGTAAATACTAAATATACAATTATAACTTCGAAACGTAGACCACAATTATTCGCCCACGGCAATATACTCGACTAGAATTATTTCAATGTCTTATTTTACGATCCTAACCTCTCAAACTGCATTTATATGGTCATTCTTCCCTAAACGTCAATTAGTCACCTAAACGAGATTGATTAAAAATATCATCAGAAAATGAACGATTGTGAACGTAAGATAAATATCCTTCAGCAATCCGCGATCCAAAAATGCAGTGAGATATTAAAAGCGAACAATAGGTTGTTTCCAAACGCTCGCAATGGAGCTTCATATCCGAACTGAAACTATTCGATAGTAACTGGGATTTAATTAAACTCCAATCTGATTACAGCGAGGCGTGCGGAATGAGAACGAGTTATTGGCGAATCGCTTTGTTATTGTAACAATATTTTTGGATATCGCATCGATTTTTTTAACACTGTTAATGTTTTGATAGGAGAAATTAATAAACACATACAATGTTTTATATAAACGATAATCTATTGATTATTAATTATTAATTGGGTATTTATTTGTAATGATATCTGCTGTGCTAAAGTTATTATGAAGTAGGCTAAAACAGCAAAATGCAATTGGAATTATTCGAAGGGTATTTTTTAAATATGATAAAATTTTATATGCTGATAGATCAATATTTGGTGCAACTTATGGGCTACATTTTATTTGAAAAAAAGGTTTTAGGGGTGAATGGTGCAAAATAAATTTCTGAGTTTGGTCATAAATATAAATAATATTATTTATAATTTTAAATAAATATTCCTTAAAATAATTATGTAAGGTTATAGTATGCTAAAACATAAAAAATGTACATGTTAAACACACTTTTCTAAATTAAAATATTTTCAAAAGCGATGTAAATTAACCAACAATAGTTAGTTGTCCCCTATAATGTTTATCACAAATACTCGAACGTGGTCACGTGTCCTTTGTTGTGTACAATAACAGAAAT
This sequence comes from Phoebis sennae, assembly GCA_001586405.1. Lineage (NCBI taxonomy): Eukaryota > Metazoa > Arthropoda > Insecta > Lepidoptera > Pieridae > Phoebis > Phoebis sennae. The sequence goes on along the minus strand of LQNK01000469.1, from coordinate 169,252 downwards.
ATTCCCACAGGAACGGGGGTAGACAGATTCTGTTCGCAATTATAGCATTGTTGACTCTCTGCGCCACTCGGTAAGGCTTTTAGTGGTTTTTAATTTCGAATTTAATAAAAAGTAATACCGATTCGAGTGGCTTAATTTGTCGCTGAAATTAATGAAAATAAATATAAAAAAGTATTTAGGTAAGGTTCTGCGTAAGGCTGGGTAAGGCTTTAAGATAATTTTTTAATATGACTTTAACACAATTCTTGTGTTAAAGTCATATTAAAAAATCTTCATATGCAATATAAATGAGCCAACAATATTAATTTGAAACTCCCTTTCGATACGTTTATCACAAATGGAGTCCTTGTGTGGAGTTTTGAACAAAGAGGGAACTATTTCTACAGGAATTGGGGTAATGACAGTTTCTGATCGCAATAATAGTATGCTTGTTTGAGTAAGATATTGGGTATGGTCACTTTTAGGTGAAATGAATACACGAATAGGAATCTCGCTAAAAATAACGAATTACAAATGTGAGATTAATACGCTAACGCGATCCACTTACATTAATACGATTTTAACACCACTGCATTCACGATTTACTATCAGATAAACATATCACTACAAACTATTTTACTACAAAAGTTACAATAAAATAATTAGAAGCAGGTAATCTTTTTATCATAGAAAATAATCTATTCCCAACATTTCTAACTTACAGAATTCTGTAAAAATGTATCGAAATATCTCTCTTACATAAATTAGGAGCGTTCGCTATAAGTCAGTGCACATTTTATATACGCCGGGTATTCCTTGGAGATTTTCTCCGGGATAACATATTTTGATGAAATATGCTGCATTACTTGATCAGCAATGTGAATATAAAATGTATTTGAAGTAAAAAATTGTGGGAGATTCATTTGACATTTGTATTAAAGGGTATTGTGTCTTTATTTGTTAAAACACTCATGGGAGCGAGAAGACGAAGACGGGTTACCTAATAACAACAAATTTTTATTTTGATTGCTTCCTTTTTTAACCAAAATTAGAAGACAAGATATGGAAAACTGAAATCGCAAAATATAAATTGGTTAAATAAATGTATATTTATTGATTAATGCTTTCATAGTCGATAGCTTGGTCGATCTATTCTAATGCCCATCTTACACAGTATATTTCGCATTTTCTACACTAATATTATAAAGAGGAACACTTAGTTTATTTTACCGCACGATTTTAAAAATTCATTCACCATTCTGATGGTATATTATCCATGAGTAGGTTACATTATATGCATATAACATTATCATCAGCTAGTAATTTATAAAAGTCAATCAATTTGCATAAGTGTCTCAATGTAAGCATTATAACTCTTTGAAGAAAGCAATCCACACCGCAAATGTCAAAGGTATGAATAGTGAATTGCAGCTGGCTCCTATAAGTTTCATATTAAATTCGTCCATTATTCGGGACGTTTCAGGCCAGTCTGCAATGTTGTGATATGACGGACGAGCTATCACCAGAGCTCAGACCACTGTTTTCTTAGTCAGCTTTTGTTCTAATTCAACGTTGACAGAGGACTCTCGGCGATGTAAAACAAGACAATGTGAATTTAATTTAATACTGGCTAAGTGAACATTTTATCGTAAGGGAAAGTAATTTATTTTGAAATATATATAGTGTAAAGTTGTTTGAATTAAAAACGGCACTTCATATAGTGATTATAAAAATTTTGGTAATATCTTGACGAATTTGTTACTTTTGTTATTGTTATGATCGTATAGTATGGTGTATTAAAGTATGTTACTCTGCGATCATTATTTAAATATGATTAAGTCGTAGTTAGGTTAGGTACTGATATAAAAATATACCTTATTCAAGATTACGTTACATTAAAATCGTTGTGCAGGCAAATCGAAATGTAATAACGTTATGCAAATCGGACACATTTATTATAAGAAAACGGAGATTTCATGAATAAAGAAAGGTTTATTATTATGAAAGCCAGGCACGTCGCGTTTGTTGAGACGATTTCTGCAGCATTGCATTAAAATAAAACACCGGTTAAGCTTGGATGTGTTTGAGATAAGCTGCCGTTACACTATTATACTATTGAAGTTATTTTGCTGTATGGTGCTAATTTAGTCGTCAATTTTACCTATAGAATTTATTTATTTATTTATTTATTTAAACTCTTTATTACACCATATATATATATACAAAAAAAAAACACACAATAAACTTAAAATAACTTAAAACAAAAACAGTGTAAAAGGCGGCCTTATCACTAATCAGTGATTTCTGCCAGGCAACCACTGGGTAAAAGATAAATAAAGTAATTCAGGCAGGGTGAAGGAGTAAAAGCGAACAGAAACAGGAAAGAGAAGAAAAAAAAAAAAATGTCAATTAAGTATTATACCAAAATGTAAATATATACATATAATATTACGTTACATATACATAAATATATATATTATCTACATATAAACTGAAAAAAATAAATACATATATACATATATATACATACATATTAAAATATATTCTAGATAGATACATGTTTTGATTTTAGGTTATATTTACGGCAGGGTGTTGTTATGTTAAAAGTTTATTTTTAAGAAGTTATATTCTTAATAATAAATGCGATAGTAACTCTGTTTGTCCGTATGTCTATCTCTTCAAAATCGGCGAAAAGATCCAATCCAATCCAATCCCACGGATACCCGAGATATACGCGGGTGAAACCACACACCTAGTCTTTTATAAGAACAAAAAAAATACTCGATGTATTTCTATTAATAATGGAAAGTTAACAATACAAAAACAAAAACTTATAAGCAATTTTTTGATCGAAAAGATTACGTTTTGGTATTGAATTTATAATATAGGAATTGAATCTTAGCAATATCAGTCTGAATTAATTGTCGATAAAGACATATGACCCGATTGTTAGCTATAAAATACCGTTCCTGTTCATATATGACGTGTATTTATAAGTATGAAGTCTATTGTGTTTCATAACTGACCGGCTTGGAACAATGCATATTTCTTGCGGCCTCAAAAACGAACCAGAATTAAGACAATCCATCTTTATACATTTCATCCGTACGTGAGACGAGTTCAAATAATATTTATCGATATTTGTACGGGTCTGTGAGTTTTTTATCTTAATCGAAATAGCGAAGTTTGTTTTGTATTGCGTTCTGATGTGGGAAGGAACGAAACTTCTCGAAATCTCTTCCATCGGTTCGAACACTGAATTAGATTCCTGATTTTTGATTAAATGGCAGATTTTAATCATTTTATGGGTTGAATATTGCCGAGTTTATACCTCTGTACCGGTAATCTATAACATATTAATAAATCATCCTACTAAATTTTGTGAGGATGTATGTATGTGTGTTTGTTACTCTTTCATGCAAAAACTACTGAACCGATTGTGATGAAAATTGCTATTCATATAGGTAAGGATCGACAATATCAGAGTTTGGCTTAAAACTCGATAAAGATAGATCAAAGCATGTATATTTTAAATTCGAAATATACTTATGTGTCCGTATATGCGTGTTACAGTTTCTATAGTCAGAATTTCATTGATATTAAGAAAATAATTGATTATCAGAGACTGCTGCACTATCCATAGTATGTAAAATTGCTAAGGACAAGTACGTGATTATTATGAGCAATAACAGTACACTAGCAGATTATCCGCCATAGGCACTATAAGGAAGCGGCCGGCTTTGTGATAGCTAATCTCTATGAACGGCTAGATCACAAGTAATGTATTACCGACATTTGTGCCATACTTAGAAGAGATAATGTCTTTACAGTTATTCGATACTTCTAGATATTCTTCATAAAAAAGTATTTTTTGGACTTTTGAATGCGCATTAAATATTCTGATAAAGGTTTTCTTGTGATGTTCAAAAAAATCTATCTATATTTTTGTCGTCATTTATAGACGTGGAAAAACCTGTCTCATTTTCTATTACATTTAAACTATACTTCTAATTAGAGTATGTTTTCTCTGTTGTTGCGTGATTTTAATCAAACTTTAATACCACATAATAATGTTGACATCTAACAATGTAAAAAATTGTATGAAACCTGAACATTTGTCATTAGTTCGTAACCCGAGGACACTAGACAGCTTCGGACTGGACATTTTGCATTTTTGCTCACAATAACCACTCCACAGGAGCCCTACACAAGTGCAGTTGTCGGTCGACGACGTGTCACGGTATAATTGTACGAAGAATTTTCTAAAGGTCCTGTTTTATAATGGCGCTCGAGAAACATGAGGACCATTTGTTAAAGGGCTGATTACGTCAGGAAAATAAATTGACAACTGAAGCTTGAACGGGCTAATGGCAATTCGTTTCTCTGAACCGTTTGAAATTTTTCGCTGTTTCAGATACTCGTTGATCACAGTTTTGAAACTAACTGTTGTTTGATTGGTATCTTTGGGATATTTTTATTGTTTTTAATACATAAGAAATAAGTGCAATGCTAAATTGATTTATTAATTAAAGAATATTAAAAGTTGGTAACCATGATGAGACCGATCTATCAATTTGAAAAATATAATGATTTTCTATTTAATACAGTTCAGTTCTCATTAAATCGGTCAACAATAGTTTAATAAAAATATGATTTTAAAATTCAAACAAATTTTCAAGAAATAAGGGTTTAGCTAAATTGTTAATTTCAATATTATTTTTTTCTTGGAAACATACCTTTTATTTCACTTGAAAAAATCCACATTATCTCGAATGTTGTTTAAAATGTTCATTATTACCGGCCTATGAATTAGCCCCAGGTCAATTGGTTTCGTTCACTTATTAACAAAAGAGACAAAGCGAGCTTGTGAATGCAAACAATACCATTACAATGATATTGCGCTCGGATTTATGAGTAACATTTTCAGAGGTATGATTGCGTTGTTTAATGAATTACTATAGATTTTGATTGGTTTTGACCTTATATATTATTGTGAATATAAAAGTGTTTTATTTAATTGTAGTCACAACAAAGTTTTCTTATAAAATATTTCAGTGATAAAAAGATATCATATTCAGAATATTAAGAAATTATAAAGAATCAAAGATTACCTCCGTGACATGAATGGTTAAACTACAATCATGAACAAACTTGACATTTTGCCACCCAATTCATAAGTTATACAATTTTAAGAATACATTCAGTCTTTACACGAATATATCACATAGATAGCGTCCCAAGTCACCTTCAAAAATTACGACATTTTCCATTCGTATTGTGGGACACGTCTCTCAGGGTTAGCGAAAATGTGTTTGTGTATAATTTAAAAAATATAAAGTCAATATGTATTGTAATATATTGCATTTTAAATGTTTCCTAGCATAAAAGTTATTGCTTGTAATGTGAAACATGAACACTCTCTCTCTTTAAAATCCCTAATTTTTACTTCCCAGTGCGTACAGAATTTTTGACAGCCCTGAGGTTTTTGCAAGCGTCAAAAATCGTGCAGCCACTGTATGAATTTAACACTGTGGTAATACCTCAATGTGACGGTTTCATCAACAATCTACGAAATTAAAACGTGTGAAATTCAACTGATCCTGTTGTTTTTATCACTTACGTCAATAAAATTAACAAAACCGAGGCTCTTCACAACGGGCGACCGCCTTAATGCCTCATGTATATTTATTTAAAAATAAACATTGTCTATTTCTGTTTCTATTTAATATCATAGCGATTAACCTTTTCTGTGAGCATTTGTGTTTTATCTGAATTAGAGGCTTAATATTCCAAGATTAGGTTTCTTTCACTTACATTTAAATTTTTGTTCGGTTTTTACTACAAATTCTATTTGGTTGTATGTTTTACAGATGGAGCTTAATTGCCGTCACATCATCGTTGTTTATCTGTATACGAAGGTCTCACATTTAAATTATCCGATATAATTCCTTTTCCCACAACATCGTATACGATATCTTGCGACAGGAACGAAAAATAAACGACATATTTCATAATAATGTTACTACAATGATGGACCTTTTCGCTTGTTAGCTACTCAGCATCTAACCTTAATTGAAACAGATACCTATCCAAAGAAAATCGTTGTACTGTTAAGTTTGATGAATTCGCTCCAGATTTCGCAAGGATACGCCGTCACTCCCAGGCTGAGCGTTTACAATCTTGAAGTAGGCCATTTGGCTCTCCGCCAACCCTCATCAGTTCGCATGCTGAACGAAATCTTAAGTTTTATGGCCCAATAACTTTCTAAGGTGCTCCCTGGTTCTATATTGCACGTTAATTCTTGGGCTATAGTTGGAAGCGGAGATTTAAAGAAAGTTTTGTTTGGACAAAGTTTGTGGTAAATTATTGTATTGTATAAGGAACGAAGTATATATATATATTTCACATTGTGCTAAATAACTGTATCCATATATATATAAATATAAATAATCAGGGACGTTTAAATACTACGCCATCTAATCCCATACTAAGAAATTCTTGTACTATGGAAACTAGATAACTGTAGGTAATTATGCATAAAATTTAAATAAGCTAGATTTAAATTTTATGCATAATTACTTTTAAAACTGTTTAGTTGAACCAAATAATTAGCAGTAATCACTAGTTCAATCTTCGTGTTACGTGTCACACTCTACATTAAGCTCAAAAGCCTTAGGCTGCAATTAAATGTAAAAGCTTGAACTTAAAAGATAATTGGTTCATAAGAACTTACAATTCTGCTTAAGGCGCTTTCCGGTTATATACTCGAGCATTCAAATTGAATGTGGTATAATTTAAAAAAAATCATAGGGAAACCCACATTTTTTGCTACTGCTAAGCAGATGTTGACCGTTAAGTCGTGGGCAATTAAGAGTGCATAGAGATCAAGTAAATAGAGATATTCTCCCGCGGACTTCCAAAATTGTGTACTTTAAATCCGTAGCACATTCTTCTACTATGTATATCTTATATATATATCTATATCTATATCTTTGTTAGTTTGCGCAGCGTTCGCGCGGAAACCTCGCAGTTGGCAAGATTTTTTGCGATCTATTCAACATATTATATATTTAAACTTTCCTCAAAAACTATTCTTTCTATTGTTGAAAATCGTATAAAAATCCATTCAGTAGTTTTCGAGTTTATCGCGTTCATCCAGATACGAGGCCTCGGCCGGGGAATTATTTTTATTATATGTGAAGACAGATATATATTTTCTTCTTGCAGTTTTAGTAATTAGATGTTAATATTGATTTGATTTATATACGGTGCGAGATCTTTTATTTTTCCTCATGATGTTAAGATACAGTTTAAACTGTTTGTCCCGGTTTAAACTCCAATTCATATTACGGGCCATAATATTTTTAACTAGTATAGCAAAGTTGATGCTTTCGACAACAATATTACTAAATATTTCCCTATTAACACCGATACAAAACTGTAAACATAACATGTGCTAATTCCTGTGATCGAATTAAAATCATTTAACATAAATATTAATAGAGAAAGCTCACAGAAGAAGTATCTAGTATACTTTCTAGACGCTAATACGATCGCAGGAAGCAATTAGATTTATTAGCAGTGCGTGTGAGCCTTTCACTATCCCATGTGATACAAACATTGTATTGCATCTGCGTAGTTATTACTTACTAGCCGATCCACGCGGCTTTACTCCTCTAGCAAAATGTTATATCTATAGCCTATAAAATATAGCCTATGTTATTCGTGGATGTAGCTTTTGAATGGTGGAAGTCCAGTAGTTTTTGAGCCTATACATTACAAACAAACAAAGTAATCCTCTTTATAATATTAGTGTAGATAACTTCTCATTGTATTTATTTCTGTTAATTACAAACATTGCTTAGGCACGAATTAGATCATTTCGTGTTAAGGTGATCGTGGCAGTCACCGTCTACAATATTTATGCAACCACAACAAACCAATAGCAATCAAAATATTTGCAATTAAATCGAATTTTTGACCTTTGACCTAGGATGCGGTACCCTACGAGAAGAAGGTTTTTAGACAAGTTTTAGGGTGTCTAAATAATTTAATAGTTTACGGCCGACATCTCTCATTCCAAGATTCTTGACTTAATTTGACTAATTGGCCTGGGCTACAGAAATTTGTATAAGCAAAAATTTTTATTTAAAATCTCATTGAATTTGTGACAATTAAGTAATTTATCGGGGAATAAATAATAAATTTTATTCTTTACGTATTTTATTACTTCCTACATAAAGCGTAAATACAACTAAACATTTCACGTGCAATCTTGCTTTTATACTTAAATATTAAATTTAAAATTCGTTTTGCCAACAATTTCATTACTTCATTAAGGCCAAGCAGCAATATACTTTAATCCAATTTGAAACACAGATTAAGTCTTTCATTAAATCTTTCTGCTTTCGTGCATGAAATATTAGGTAGATAAGAATAATAAACAAGAAACATCACAAAGAGGATAACAGATAAAGGACAGAAAAACAATAAATGGATTAAATACATTATGTACAAACATTACTTTGGATGAAGAAGCAGATAAAAGTATATTGTGTGGACAGAAGGTTCTAGACGACAACGTAGGTAGGTTCTGTGGTGATGCCGCAGCTTTGATCCCGTGTGGAGATGTGTAGGTACCCGTCGATGCCCCATTCCGTGCCCCAAGAGTTCTTGATTATCCAGTACTCCTCCCCATCGTTGACACCGTAACCCACTAGAGTCACCTCGTGGTTCAGTTCTGTTGTAGAACTGCAGGAGGAAAATGTTATTGATCTATTAATATTTGATACGTCCATTTTAAAGATTCTTAAATTTACTATGCGTTAATTTGCCATTTACTTAGTACTAAATTTAAAGTGATTGAGCAATTTCCAATTATATGCCAACAGACTAATTCCTATCAACTAAGAATTTATGAAATTCATATTATCATCAATATTCTTACCAGTAAGGACTGTAATATACTCCTCCAGTATAATACCGGAGCATATCTGAAGCATCAATTGATACCGACAGAGGTCCATGATACACCAGTGCAACCTGAAACAGACATACCACAAAGAATAAATAGAATAGAAAGGCATGTTTAGGTAAAGAATATTCACGCGATGTTTGTAACCCTCCAGATTGTATTTACTGGGGAAGACAGGTAGTTCATGTAGTTCATAAATCTATTCTTCATTCTCTGTCCAGTCCTAAGACACGCAAAGCACATGCGACACTTTTGGTGTCATATGCTCATGGGTTGCTAAAGTCACTTAGCATCAGGTGAACCGCTTACTCTTTTGTTTCTGCCTCTTACATAAAAAGTTAGGGCATTCCTCGCGGTAGTGTGTATAAAAGATGTTTGGAATAAGGCAAATAGGTAACTCCATTACGTAAGGATGGGGACCAGTTGGTTTGGTGGAAAGGGAAAGGAAAAATTTCATAAATTCCGCACATTCAAAATGGGCTAAAATAATAATCGAATGAAAACTACACAAAATAACAAATTTCGAAAAATAATATTGAATTATAGAAGAATATACTTAAGAACTTTTGTAGAATCGGTGGGTAAGCTTCAATTTATATAATAAGCCAGCAGATTTTTTCATCAAAACTTACAAAACAATATGTGTATTTTATATTGTAACAAACCTTGAGAGCTTCCACGCTAAATGGCGTGACATCAACAAATCCACGAATGGGGTGTGTGTCTGTCATGTTTTTGATACGGCAGAACCCATCCTAAAAAAAAGAAAACAACTAAATAAATCACGTGATTAATCTTTTCATAAAAACGCTTCAAAGTGTTTGCCAAAAGTTTGTATTTGTTTTCAACGCTACTGAAATTAGGGCAAGTGAATCTAGTTGAAATAGAACTACCGCAACGAATTAACAAGCATTGAAGATCAAAACTTTAGTCTATACATCTCGAATATATTTAATACCTTGAAAATATTTTTGACTATTATGTTATTATATTTTAAACAGAAAACGATTTGTGAGGATGGTTGGTAACTCCATTTAACCGTTAGTTATTAAAAAAAAACGGCTAAAATATTTGATGTTCTTACTTGATTCTCATACGGGCCGTATTCCTCTTCAGATGGTAGACCATACTTCATCATCCACTGATAAGCGGCGGTGTCTGTTCCTCCGTCACATCCACTCGCACCAAAGCTAAATACATATTTAAAGTATGTTTAATATTAATTTTATTAAATACTTAAACTAAAGACGTTTGCTCCTTATACTAAAATACGGATATAAAAGAATAACGTACACAAATTTATCGTTTTTTTATCGATGTTATCAAATGCTTTTGGATTGTTGTGTATTTTTTACATTTTAATTAATATTTTTTTTTATAATATATTCCTATTTTTTTCCGATCTTACCCCCAAGCGCAGTCAATAAGTGCCTGATTGCTGAGCCTTATAAGTCTTCCTCCATTCATGCGGGCCAAAGCTCCTTCCACAGCTGCAGTTGTACCGAAGGTCCAACAAGAGCCGCAATCTTCTTGTTCTATACATTCAATATATTTATAGTGTTTATTTTAACGCGAGTTCTCCTTTAAAAAGTATTTTATTTAATACTAGCTTTCTGCCCGCGGCTTCGCACGCGTGGGCTACTAATTTCTATATTTTCTAGAGACGCACAACAAAAGTTTAAAAAATTACTGTCGCAGGACCGCTGGTATATGCGCATATCTATAGTGTTTTTTTATAATTTTCTATTAAAATAGGTTTCACCAAAATCTTACACTGCGCACGCCTCTTCAAAATACAGAAAATTTGAGCCCGCGCGAGCGAAGCCGCGGGCGGAGAGTTAGTTATTTTTTGAAGGTTTTTGAAAATTTATTGTGTGTTTTTACCGTATCTATACGTTAAGAGTATAAAAAGACATGACCGCAAGTCAACCAAAATCTCACATTGTCACGTGGTATGACATTTTCACGACTTTAGAAGCATATATCTCAAAAAATATCTAATTTACCAAAAAACATACTTAGAAACCTGTATTTCATTTTTAAAGACCTATCTAATGACATCTCATTTTATGATGTATTCGCGAATTTATTTTTTTACCCTCTGTTTACATGTATGGAGAGCCACCCCTAAAATTATTTTTTTCAAATAAAATGTAGTTATGTATTAGTTGTAGAATATTTGTTCTTTATACATGTCAATACAAAAACATGGAACGATATTTCTGTGAATGTAACAGCAAAAATATTTCTAAGTAAAAAGATATACACACCTTTCACTGGCGTAACACGACCGAAGAGTCTGTGATCAAATTCCTCTGGTAAGTTTTCGGATATTGTTTTGATTTGAGACACGGTGTAGTCAAACGGTACTGTTCCAGCTTGCCCTTGTTTTCGTTTTAATAGACCTTTAACTCTTTCCATTTCTTCAGGTGTACGATCAGTGAATTTTGTAACACCCAGTTTAAATCCAGTGTTATTGCGATTATTGGCTATTATGCGCCTAAAACAGTTGATAGCTGATGTTATTCTAATTTTAAACCTAAACATATTCAGATTAGAATATATTTTACCTCATGTTCTTTTGAAATATGTTCTTCCTAATTTCGTGTTCATTATCATCTTTGTATACTTTATTGTGTTTCTTCTTGAAGCTGAAAAGTTATAAAGGTAGAAAAAAAATAATGAATTTACAGTTCTAGGCTATATTACTATAAAACTTAACCTCAACAACAATTTTTTTATGATTGGTTGTGGAATGTATTTTAAGACATTAAGAATCTTAATTCTTAACACTCGAAATTTATTGTAGTTTCTGGTGTCCATCTTGAGTCTGTTTCACTATTGAGGCTTTCACCTTTTAAATATATATATTAAAAGCACTCGACTAAAAACTTACGTTTCAAATACATGATCAACATGTTCCTCTTGATCTGGGTTGATGAATAATAAATCTTTTGTTACTTTCTCATCAGTTAAATTGATTGATTCTTTCGTATGATTGCACCCATCTGAAGATGAGGAAAAATATTTAATAATATCATAATTACTGAGTCGGCGACACGAAAGAATATGATTCACTATTTTGATTAACGTTAGTGTCCAGATTAAATACTCATGGCATTTTCGAAAAAATATTGTAAAGTGGAAAAGTTTGTTTGTTTAAACGAGCTAATATTCCAAAACATTATAAGGCTTAATAGTGTTTCGCGTAATAAATATCAAGTTATAGCTATCTTGAACTACACTATTACGCGAAACCGCGAGACATGTGTTTTTTTTTTAATTTAAATTATAGTAAATCTTTGCAATTGTATACGTGTTCACAATTTATTTAGAAATACTTACAGCCGTCGGTGCTAAAGACATTTTCGTCGACTTGTGTTTTAAAATCATAAAAGTGCCATACAACATGTTCGTTTAGGCTTCCTAGCCATGTGTTGAATTTTAATTCTTCTAATCTAAAAAAATAGTATTAAAATTTACATGTGTTTGCTTATTATTTTAAGAGACCTACAGCTCATTTAACAAAGCATTGAACACAAAGTTGTAATTATAACAAGTGAATACACATACAGTTTTTTTTTTCACTTTTATGTTACATCAGGCAAGTGGAGTATGAGGTTCACCTGATGTTAAGTGACAGTATGAGTAGAACAGGATGGGAGAAGAATGGTATGGGAATGTCTATATCATTCACACAAACAGCTTACTTGACAGGAATCCACGTGTTACTGTCATTTAATCGAGCTGACAATATCATTTTGGAAGTTTCACTTTCATCTTCTGACTTATAAATGAATTTATGAACATTATGAAGTTGTGATTCATCTTTGCCTGTAACAATAAAGTAGAAAACATATCAGCAAGTGCAGAAGCAACTAGGCGACATTGAATTTTGAGGTTTAATGTATCTGTATCATTACTACAAAGAAAATTCATATTTTATTTCAAGTAAAGTTCATTCTCCACTGTTGGGGCCCAAGGCGGATGTAACTAACATCCATTTCAGTCAATGATTTTTATTTAGAGGCAGTTGATCAGTCTTTTGTACCCTGCTCTAGCAGGGTTTGGTCTACCAAAGCATGATCCAGGGTTTCTTCAGAATTCTGAAGAAACCTCAATCCTGCCGGTAGTTAAGCTAACACTCTTATCACTGAACCAATGATTGTAAGTATTTTTGGAATAACAAAATATGTTTTAGGTTTGCAGAAATTTTGCTTATTGACTATACATCAATCAATCTCTACTTACCGAGGTATTCAAAATCTGACGAATCAGGTAGAATTTTGTCAAGATGAACCTTATGGAAAATATCTCCTTCCATCTTTTTACAAAACAACTTATTCTCGGCATCCTTTGTAGCTTCTGGGTTAATCTGGAATCAGAAATCGATGTACAAAAATTATAATAAAGTGTAATTAGAAAAAAAAATATCCACAAATGTGTCTGGGATGAAAGGCCAATGAGAGTTACATGAAGCGTAGGGGCTAAAAGTAAATTCATGGAAAATAAGAACATTTTTTGCCCTTTTTACGATTAATTTATTTCTGTCTTTTGTTTTAAAAAGGTCCAGTTTTGCATATTTCCGCAATAAAATTATAATGTTTACTTACAGAATATTTGACGCCAAATTTAAAGGCGGTACGTTTTTTGCCTTTAAACGCAAATTGTTTCACAGCCCCGGTATTGTAGTCAATTCGTGATTTTCTGCTCGTTCGCCTGAGGACATCATCAACTAATGAGATATGACAAAATAGTGTTGAGAAACCTATTATATGTTTTTATGTTGTATATTTTTGAAGAAATGCTGATAGCAGAAATATACACAGACATAGATAATATGGAAACTAACGAGTAATTTTCTACGAAATGTTTAAAAAATCTTTGAAAACTTAATTTTGACTTTTTCAGTCATATTTTTTTTGAGAAATTTTAAAGAAAAATGTTTTCATTATTTCTACAAAGGCGGTTCTAATTTATTACGAAGAAATAATTTGTCATGATAAACAAACCAATATTTGAAATCCTCGATCCATCCCCCAGTTAGCGACCATTTTTCCCCTTCAAGGCTATATGTAGAGCCCCATTTCAAATGCGGTAGGTCATTAGATTGATTATCATCTTTGTTTACTGGAAAAATTAAAAAAATGTAATAAAACAGTGACCAAACCCGCTAAGTAACAAACATTTCCGAGCGAGCGACACCGCGGGCGTAAAGCTTGTAAATTAATAATATTATAAAACTGAACGATTTATTCAATCGCATTTGATATTATAAAAAATCTTTTATTCAGAAGGATTATAAAAAAGGTAGGTATGAAGTTAGGCGCTATGTAAGTGAGGCCTCTGGGCACAACTAGTCAAAATATAATATATAAAGAACAACGCAAAAAATAGAAAATTTTGCCACCATAAAAAACTAAACTTGAATTAAATAAATAATAGAAACAGAAATAAATTTACCTGCAAATCCTGAAACGCTTAAAACTATTTGTAATATAACTAATTTTACTAATAATAAGTACATTGTGAAGCCCTTTGCCTTCACTGTATTTCACTCAATAGAAATATTAATCTCAAAATGAGTATTATATAGAGAAGGCTTTAATTAACGTTTGCAAATTAATTATAATCCCGTATATTATGGCGTTTCGAGATATGTTATTGAGGATAAACATAAGGTTACAATGTACCGTGTATAAAGTTTTAATGAATATTTTGTACGAAAATAATATTTTATTTATTGTCTTTATAATGAGTTAAAGAGGGATAAAGGGGTTGGGTTTTAAATTTTTCTTAACACACATCATGGTAAAATATTTTTTTTAGCTATTATTGCAAATAAACAAAGGGAATACACAACTCATTAACCGTTTTCAATATTCTATCTATCCCTTGTTTTGCTTAAAATAGTCAGACAATTTGCATTTACTTTGATTTCAATATCCTAACGACGGATACATTTGCTATGACTTCTGTCTATCTATTGTCATATAATTTGAAAAAAAATATATCCTTAATTATTGATACATTATTGAAAATGGCCGCAAAAGAAGGCTCCTTTTTAAGTTATCCGCTATCTGAGTTGAGAGGAGAAGGTATTTGTCATTCATTAAGTTTTCTATATTGTTTTGAACGAAACTTCGGCTTATTGTGTTATATACATTTTATTCCAACTCTCTAGGAGTCTCGTCTTTAAGCGTTGCAGTATATTTAACAACAACAAGAATCTGTCCTGCAATGTGAAGAAAACTTTATCTTATACTTAGTAGAATTTTACCTTCAGAGCTACGTGCGTAAGTATAGGTACGTAACCGAAATTGCCGAAACTGTAAAAGGAAATTTGTTAGAACGAAAGAGCTTTGCTTAAGGTTGTTGTTGTTTTAGGTGTTTATTTCAAAATAAATAGCTACGCAAAAATACTAAGAACATATATATTAGGTATATACTAATGAAAAGGGGAGTAAAATATTAGTGAATGTATGTTTATATCTTTATCCTCATTTCACAATTTTTACATGTAATTTTAATACTGTTATAAAAAAGTTTTTTTAGCTTTAGCAATGAAAACCTAGAATTAAGAAAATCCTTCCAGCCTTGAAGTCAAACCTTTACCGTGCCCCGCCATTTTTTAATGTATGATATATTGGTTTCGTATCCTTTGGTTTTCCATACAAAATATCAAAGGATTGAATATCCATATTAATTCAGCGTTCATTAATATTAAAGGGATGTCATTAGTATCACGCCAATGTAATTTATTAACGAAAAACGAAATATTGATAAACGTGAGTGATAACTTATCACGCAATAGTAGATATTGTAAAATTTAATAATCAATTATTTTTGGTGTTTTGTATACGCTGTGTTCAATGTTTGTTTAGTTAATTCTAAAGGTTGTAATATATAATAAAATAAAAGGCTTAGAACTATAAGTATATATATCATAAGATAATTTTTTAATTTGTGAATAAGGATCCTATTGATATTATAAATATGAAGGTTTGTCTATTATGGTATTTTAACAATCAGTTATTTATGAAAAAAAATACTAAAAGCATCACACATTTTTATCGTGATCAACTAGTTGTCATATTTTATTTTAAAATTAAAATGATTATAAGCAAACATCGACATTTTCAACCAGAGAAAATAACAGGATTACCAGTAAAAAAGGTAAACGCAATAAATATAAAGGCTTTTTAATACCCTGTCTACTTGTAATTAGTTCAGTTGTCTAGCTATAAATCATATTGTAATTGAAGCAATAAGGCTATGAAACGAGAAACCCCGCTCGAAGAACTAAATTATAGCTTGCAACATTCCTATAACAGCTGACCTAATAAAACGTAATTTCGTTACAAATTTTAATCATGTTGCTTACAGGTATGTATTACAAATAGTTTGGAATAAGGTTAGCTGGCTTCCCGAAAACCGGGAGGTTCTCTGTTCGGGGCTACTTTTTCGAAATTTCATTGTAGGCAAGTTTTGTGATATTTAAATATAAAATTGAAATTTATGTATATTACGGTTATTTTGCCTGAAATGAAATTGAAAAAAAAAATGTGAGAGTAGTTTTTCAAAGGAACCTATGCACGTAAGTCATTCTGTGTTTTTTCTTTACACATTTTTTCAATTCTTGACGTTTATAGAAATGAAATGAAATGCTTTATTTTTTGAGAAACAATTTTCTGTATATGTCAACAATCGAAAAAAATGTCTTCATGGCTTATGTTTGATTTTGGTTATATAATAAAGAGTTCTAAATGACTTGTTATGTATGGTTACTTCATGCGTACATTCTATGTTACATTCCTTGATTAAATTGCGTAAATATGTTTCGGAATTGTTTTGTAAAAACTTAATAGTAATTGTCTTTCAACTTCTTTATATCCCTAAATGTTTGGTTAAATAATATGCAGCACCGTTAGAAGCGTAGGTAGCGCATTAAACATCTTTTCGTGTTTAAATTAGTTTTATTGCTAATAAAAGATCGTGAGACCAAGATATAAACCTTAATTGATTTTATGAATCTATGAAAAGGGCGTGGAATTTGTGTTCTGATTAAGGCCCTACGCACACGCAATGCCCTATGAAATAAAAGGAGTCGTTTACGGATAGTACGATGTGTTAACATAACACCGAAACTTGGTTACCGATTGTTTGATTATTTAATTTTTTTTTAGTTACTTGACACGATTACTTTCAGTTATATATTTATCAAAAGACAAGAAAATAATAGCAAATATTATCAAAAACAATGATACTAATAACTATTTTTATTTATATTTTAATAATTTACTTTAATGTTCCGTCGCGTATAGGGACACACGACGAAAGTAATACGAACATTAACAAGTTAAAGAACAGCGAAGCGTACAAAGCGTTCACCCCTGCGGCAACGGATTTGAATACGTGTGTCGCCACCGCATTTCTACCCATGGGTGTCGTAAGAGGCGACAAAGGGTAACTCTGCTGCAGAACATCTTCAGGAATAGAGGCGTGACAGCCGAGCATTGCACGGTTGGGCCATGTTCGCACCGGTGTAATTACCACCCCCAGCAGAAGACCGGCGTGAAGCAGTATTGCACTGTGTTTGTGAGCGAGTGCCCGGAGGCCTGTATATACCATTCCTCTCCCGTTCTGTTCTACTCTTCTCCCAACTTCCTATCATTAATTCTTTCCTTATTTCCTCCCCTTCCTTCAAGGCCGCAAGGCATTTGCGACACTTTTATGTTGCAGATACTCTTATTTATATGCTGCAGTCAGTCTCTTAGCATCAGGTGAAACGCATGCCCAGTTTGCCTGTTATACAACAAAAGAAACGGTTTTGGAACGAATAGGTCTTCATAAGGATAGGCTTACAATCCGTGTGCGAAGGTCGTAAGCGTCCACGCATAAAACGCATTAAAAGCTTACAGCGGTTAATGTATAGCAGAAAATTTTAATTAAATCTCTAAATATTGGATCAGCTCAGTTATTAACGGTCATTCGCCACGAATTAAATTCCGGCATGATGTTTGTGATCAATTTACGTCGGATATTATTTTTTCATGCTTTAAATTATGCCATTAAATTTGTTTATAGATAAACATTCATTTTTATAGTTCAATTTTCTTTGTAAACTTCAATATACTTAATATTCCTTTTGCAATTTTTTGGTATTTTATTTTTTATACAAAGGTCTAAGCTTGTCGTGTGTTCAACTTTAGACTCTGTCTAAGCAGCGTCTCTCTTTAAACTATGACTAAACAACATTTTGTAGCAAGGTTTTTTTAAGATAGTTGTTTATCTTTATTGTAGTGAGACCGTAATAGTCATGAATTTTACATCACAGTAGTATAAATATAAGCGTATGAGCTGAGGTTCATACCACAAGTTGGGCATCAAGGGCCATTCAGCAACTTTTATATAAAACTTGTTGCGTTCATTTGAACTGAATGTACCCAACTTGCGCCTAATGCTGGAGGAATGAGTGCTTTGTAGGGTTGCCAGGTTTCAGATAATATTTTAATTTTCATGTTAAATTAATCAGTCACGTTAATTGTAATACACCCTGCGTTACAAACTTACGTGTTTTTTAAATTCATGAACTAAAAAAAAAACACGTAATTTTACGGTAGTTACGTACATACACTACAATAGTCGGTTTGATACTATTATTTTCATTCATTATAGCTATTTTATTGGCAAATATCTTGTGCAATAATTTTTAATGATTTATACATATTTTTTTAATAAACTACTTCACGAAACTAAGTGAAAAAAATCAGCGTATTAAACAACCCATATGAAAAAATATACAACATTATTATAGTTATTTTTCGATTATTATTGACAGTTTATTTACGATCAATATCTATTTTATTGTGGTGCAGACTCATTGTAATTTAATACTTTATAATGAATTTATAAGTTCAAAATTCGCTAAAATGATCAGGATTTTAATCTTCATCGAGGCATATCTTGGATACCCTAGCATTCGACGATCAAGTTGAAAAGTATATAATGTTCAAGTTTTATGTTGGAGGCCCAAGACGTTTTTTGAAATTCTTTACAACCAAGCACGATGTTGGAAGTGTCCTACATTTTATAAGTACTGCAGTGTACTTATGAATTCGTTTTAAAGATAGCCATGTTTTATCTTAAAGGAACCGTATAGAATATATTCATATAAAATTTTCCCATATTGACGAATTAAGATTGCAGCATGAAAAGTTGTTAGGGATATTTAATGGAACATTTATTACGAGAATTCCAGAGTTTTTTGGGAACCGATATAATTATTCGATAAATTGGACGACAAAACGTAGCGCGTGACATCATTTTCTGCCAGCTCTGCCAAAACTTGGAACGAATTATCTCCATCTTATGAAGCTTTCATAAAGCACAAATTTGTTTAAACTACCTACAAATACGGTGTAATCCCATGCTGTTAAGCGTAAAATTAAACTCCTGCCATTCGTTAAGCAACTCTAATGATATGTAATAAAGTTGAATTTGCATTGGCATAAAATAACAGCATTTGTTTCGGTGTGTCGAAACGAACGTTTCCTCGTAATAAAAAGATACAATGGAACGGTCAATGTGTCTCGTGCCATGATTTTTGTTGCCGACGGTGGCTGTTTTTTGCTGATAAGAATTTTTTACTATTTTTTAATGACAGCAAGGGTGGGGTACACGGGATTGAAATGATACATTTTTACGGAGCTTAAATTGTACTGATGTAATTGCATATTTCGGTTTCAATACGAGATTTTTATAGGTTAACGCCATTTTCATCCTACTACTATTATAAAGGCGAAAGTTTGTAAGTATGGATGTATGGATGTTTGTTACACTTTCACGTAAAAACTACTGAATGGATTTAAATGAAACTTTACCACAATATAACTTATACATCAGAATAACACATAGGCTACTTTTAATCCCTAAGTTTCCACGGGATCAGAAGCTACGCGGGTGAAACCGCGGGGCGCTGCTAGTATTACAATAATTGGGACTAGTTGGAATTATATATATTTTTTATATTACAGCATGTAAACGGAGCGTTTAGCTGGTTTACCTAATGTTCAATGACTGGACGCAGCATGAAGGCCCACAACGTTACAAGTGTCGCAGATGCCTTGCCAGCTTGAAGGAGGAGGTGTGGATAAGAAGAGAACTAATGATGGGCCATTGATAAGGGAGTAACGTTTTACTTCCTTCCCATTTTACCATCATTAATCCTCTTTTGCCATCCCGTTGGATGGCAAAGGTATGAGACGGGAATACAGGCCTCCGGGTTCCCGCTCACCGTACGAAACACAGATTACTGCTTCATGCCGATCTTCGGTAATTATACCGGTGTGAGCTTGCCTAACTGAAACTGAAAAAAAAAAAATTAAAAGAAATTTATATAAATTATGTTGTTGTGTATGTAACGTGAATTCATATATCTAACATGGCTTTTTCTTTCTGGTTAATTACATTTGATTTAGTATGGTTTTCACAACACCACGATATTAAGAGTGTACTACTATTAGTTACTATTAGTGTATTAATACTTTCAATTAGTTTTGTTAAAAATATTCGTCTCTTTTGATTTTATAATGGTATAACACATTATTTTCGTCAAATATTTAATAGATGTTGAATATTACCAGTTTACTATCGTGAAATATCTCATGATAATAAAAAGCTTTCACTTATACACCATGTTTCACACGTCTTTAAATTGATTAGATACGGCGTTTTATATTCTTAAATTGTTTACATTTTATACAGTTGTAAAACCTTAGAAAAATACTTTATACTATATGAAGTCATAAAGATACACGCTGGCCTCGCGATTTCACTCGTGGAGCAGGCTAATGCTATGAATTTTAAGCGTTTTCACAAACAAACAAATGTATTTTCCGTTTCATCATAATTACTTATAAGTATATATAGTAGGAATATTGCTATCATCAGGAAGTGGCTTCATTACGGCATGGCTTTGCGTTGCGTCGCGATGTCGCAACGGATCATCCCGTTATATGACACATCTGCGTTGCGTTGGCGCAAATAGTTTGAACGAAACGACTGTACAAAAGCATTAGAGCTCTGACTGCGTAGTGCATCCTACTGCCTCCCACTTCGTCCGTCAATCAATCGATGTCATGTGCGACAACGCAACGCATAGGCATAGCGATGCAACGTATTAATGAAGACCTTAAATTTACTAAGACGATTACCGAAATGTACAAAGGTATTTTTAAACAAACAACTAAGTCTTTAAATAATACAAATCATAACTTCTCGAGTATTTATTACCTGGTATAATTAAACGAATTATTTATTATTCGAAGGTAACTCTCAGCAATAAATATTCGACGAGTATTAAGCATGGCTACTGGGAACCTAGAATTATCAGATCGTAAACAAACAACGGTACTTTAAGCGATTTGTAATATTTAATTTACACCCACTCCATTTCTGATGGTTCCTCCTTATCTGCATCTATGTGTGTTAAACGGCTCAAGACAACCTTTTAAAATAAATGCGTTTAAGATTTATGGACAGAAGCAATTATTGATTTAATGGGTACATGTACTTTTGGATAATTTATCTTTGAGCTTACATCGATGGCTTTCGTTTATTTTTTTGGCTTTAGACTAATACAATTCCATGTAAAAGCCATTTTTTTAAAAAAATGTGTTAAAAATATACATAGAGATGTTGTATCTGAACTACTAAAATGTAAAGAAAATTATTGAAATCTTTATAATAATATTAAATATACTCCTAATTTTTGAGGAAAAAATGTCAATTAATTTATCGATTTCGCAAACTTTATTTTTGTAATGATTTCAACTTTAAAAGCAGCAGCGTAACTGGTTCGGAGCTAATTAAGAAAGCAATTTGCGAGTTATTTATGAGTTATAAAAGAATATGCTTTTATCTGTTGAGACGGAAATTGGTTTGATGTCAGACCTGCGGCTGTGAGTTGCGAACAATTTTATTAATATTAAGCACGTCTGCTTTTATATTTGAAAACTTTACACTTTTTAAGGTCGTTTCTTTTTAAAAATACGATTGAAATTTGAGTGATATGTTATTAGTTGCTCAAAGGTTCGCAGAAAAGTAACACACTTAAACAATACTTGTGTAGTAGCAACACTATGCGAATTAAGACATTTCTAAATGCGTTCATATGGCAAGCCTTGGTAATACAAAGAAACTTAATTTAAACTTGACCGATCACTGCTGAAGTAATGTCTCTGAAAGGTATATAAGGTCCTGTGCGTTCACGCTCACTGTGAGAACACATTGCATACTTTGTGAATCAAGTTTTCACTTCAATTGTTGGCAAAAGGTTTCTCTGGTCTAAATAACTCAGGATTTCCTTTCCAAGCACCAATTAAGATTAACTTTGATCTAATTAGGGATTTATCGGTCAATTTGAAGTCTATATGCATATGATTCAGCTCATAACTGTCGATATAAATAATCTTATTATTAATCAATATTTTGTCTCTTAAAGCGCGCGACT
>LQNK01000469.1:128747-142181 GCA_001586405.1 Phoebis sennae | reverse complement strand
CTTGTTCTTGTATGTATCCGTTTCTTTCTTATAGGTATATCTCTTATTTTTCTGTTATTAATGGTTTTTATGACCACTTTTAAGTGAGGGGTGATATTTAGGGGCTGTTGTAATTATACAGTCACGTGAGACAGGATTGTTTAAGAAGCATATTTATAGCTACGCCCCGCGGTTTCACCCGCGTATGTAACTTCTGATCCCATGGGAATTCCGGCATGAGAAGTATCCTATATGTTCTTCCTTATCTATATAAATTTTCATCACAATCGGTTCAGTAGTTTTTGGGTGAAAGAGTAACGAACCTACATACATACATCGTCATAAACTTTTGCATTAATTATTAAACTAATATTATTAGTAGAATAGAAAAAAAATATTGTTTTCGTATGTATCTAAAGCTTAACTAGAAAATATTAACTACGTCCCTGCTTCCGAATTTGATGGTATTATAGATGCGAGGCCAACAGATTATTTAGATGTTATCAAAGTGATTGACGTTTGTAGATGTTTGTCGAAATGTAGGCTGTTTCAATTTAGGCTATACATACATATAAGATTGTGAATGTTATATTAATCGATCTAGTGCGTATGATGTGTGGTTTGGAGTTCTGTGCTTGCCAGTAGTATGTCGAAATATGAATGAGATTTTTTTATTCAATTAATTTATCAGTTAAGTTGAATGATGTCTCTTGCCACAAGATCAGATTGTTATAAAGTAAGAAACAAAATATATTTATTGTTAAAGTAAAAATATTGCTATTTATATTATTACCTATTGAACAATATTTAACAAGTCTTTTAACAAAAATTTTGTTTTCAAATTCAAGATTGTATTTACGTTAAAAATATTATTATTCCTTGAAATTTTTAACAAAACATTTGCTATAATACTGAAACAATACAACGGATGTTTGGATTAATATTTGCTATCAAAATGTTTCAAATTAGCTTCAGTAATTGAAGTTACATTATGAGACATAACTAGCGTTATCAAATTCTGTTCATTATGAAGCTATGTCAGCATAAATTTCTAATTAGTGTGAATATTACATACGTTATCAAAAATTACTAGGTAATGTTATAATTAATAAGCTACACATTATTGAATTCAATTCATTTATAAGTCTGTATGGAAGTAGCATTTGTTTAGTTGCAGAAGTTCAATTATTAATATTTTTATGCTAATTGTACGTGCTACAGAAATCGTAGTTATAGCGGGAGATAGACAACAACTATGTTCAATTAAAAGTTTACAACAACAGAATCGGGGTACATGGTCAATGATTTATCAAAATACTCGGCTATTTTGTGGCGCACTCACGAAGAATACATTTTTATATTTGTTAAACATGACAAAGTATAGAAAAAAGAAATTCGAACAAAGATGAAGAAGAAGGTGCCTCTTTTTTACATAATTTTGATGTCTTGATGATTTTTTTTTTTTTTTTTTTATAGAGGAAGGGGGCAATCGAGCAGGCAAATATATCAATATAATATATCAATAATGTCAATAACGAAAAAATATAGCGTCATTTAAATTGGCTTTCTAACAGACCGAAACTTTTTCTCTTTCCTGGTACTCAAATTGATGAACGTCTGACGTCAATTACTGTGCTCAAAGCTGTACGAAAACATTGTCCCTCTGTGCATTCAAAGCATTGTACAAGTGCGTCTTTTTACATGGTTTCACTCGGAGCCGGAGTGACTTATCAACAATCAGCTGGCTGTCCATTTGTTTAATGGCCTGCTATGGACGGGCAGGAGCTAAATGTTATCAGCGAATGTCAATCGCAGTGCGTTCAAAGCAAATGTTTTAGTGTGGGCCTCCAGTGAGGTACATGAGAGTTCTATAGCAATGCAATCTGATATTATAAAGCTGAAGAGTTTGTTTGTTTGTTTGTTTGAACGCGCTAATCTCAGAAACTACTGGTCCGATTTGAAAAATTCTCTTAGTGTTAGATAGCCCATTTATCGAGGAAGGCTATAGGCTATATAAGATCCCGATATTCCCACGGGAGCGAAGCCCTGGTGCGCAGCTAGTCACCAATAAACAGTAAAATTCCTGAGTGTTATCTCTCTATAACACGATATTCACATTACGTATTTTTATTATTTTTTTTTTAAATTAGTAAATAACATCCCCCTCCTAAAATCAGAAAATACGCTTAGTTAGAACTTAGTTCTTTCTTGTACTCATAAGTAATATATTACCTACATATTTTGTACTCGTAAAGTAAACCACTTGGATTTTGGCATTATTTCAAAATATCTTTGATCTACTATTAATTTCTAGAGTACATTGAATTTTTTTTACAGTATAAGTACAAAATATATTAGCTTATTTGTATTAACGTTTATGTTACCGCTATAAGTGGTTGAGAGTCCTTAAGCACAGTAATTTTTAACTTACTACAATTGTGTATTTATAGAGATCAAACTTGAGATTGTTCTAAGACTAATGTATTGGAAGTATAAAATATTATGATATGTCGGCGTCTTTCAAGTATTTATCTCTCAGCAAAAAGGTTGTTACGCAAGGTTGTGTCTTCGATCTTGATTTTAATAGTTATAGATAGTTTGAATAAAATTGGATAGCTGTAGAATAATAAATATTTAATATCTTTAATGTATTTCGTATGGTATGAGTGGTTAATTTTCTAAATAAGGGTAAAACAAGACGTAGAAATACATGCTAAAAGTATTATTTTAAATGATTGTAAAATAATATTATAAACTGTAATGTGTGTGTGTTCTGTGATATAAAAGTTTGAAGTATATTATATTCTTATTTTATATACACCAAAATAAGAATTAAAATGGTACAACAAAACAAAATGGTATAAAGTGGCGGCCTCATCGCTTAATAGCGATTCCTTATATGTAAACCATAAAGTAAAAGTAAATCTTAATATGTTCAAGGAAGCAGGTGCCCTGTTTATCCTTTTTTTTTGTTTTGTTTGGCGATTAGATAACATTGAAAAGATAAGATTAGGGCTAAAGACAAGGGTGGCCCCGTGCGTTATTGACTTTTGTGTTGCCAGATGTTTAATGTATTTCGAGCAGATAAAAAGAGGTGAATCAAATGTGGTGTGTCTATATCGTGAATAGAAATAGCTTCAAGGAAGGTCAAATTTAATTTAAATGAAAAAACAAGCTTTTACGAGTCCCATTAAATAAAACGTTACATGATACAAAGTTTATTAAAAGTAACCCAAGACGAAACACATTTTAATTTCAGTTCCAACACCCATAAATCGTTATTTAAACCCGCATAAAGCAAATAAAATGCATTAATGATGAAGAGTAATTATCGTCCCCGCTACCCTTGTCCAGCGGTTTTGGAATCTTATTTTTACTAACTGGCAACCCAGATCGTATATCCCATTCAGCCAATCCGCCGCGAGCATGCGGGCAGGTGTTCCCGCCAAACGGTACAGATAATAAAAAACTGGGAACATTTATAAATAACGTGAACGATGTACCCTTTGAAGGGTGTTCGTTCGTAGTATATTGCCCTTTGTGTGAAGATGTTCTTCATTATGAAGATATTGGTAATGAAAAGATGCTCTGTTTCGTTCGAGATCGTTTTGATTTTATTGCGCGTCTGTTATTGACGTTTATGTTGGGGGAAATTCATTTGTGTGAATGAAATGCCAAAAACAGACACCATTGAATTATATGTGACAAAGGGACATCTTGGTTTTGAATAGCTTATAGCTATTAAGTAAATATCACTTTTTTAATCGATGAATTAAGGCAATGGTCGAGAAGAAGCTATGCAAAAAGTCTTTACGGACCATTTGTTAAGGCAGAACTAATTGAAATTAAATTAGAAACTCCTGCAAATTTTCTAGGGTTTAATCTTGACAAAACACATTATAAAATATAACATTTTATGTTTCAAACTTGACTTTATTAATATTATGTTACTTATTATATTCAATTATAAATGCATGGATTTAGATTAATAAGTGCATGTAGGTAGGTCGAACTTTCTTATAGAAAGTATCGATACTTGACACAAAAATCACTAAGCCGATAATTCCCAAATTTGTATCCCACGACAATGGTAGAAGCGTTGCAATTATTTATAATTATTGTCATTTCACTTTTACTCACGTTTATAGAGAAATCTTCCGTTATTGTGTTACTTACGATTCTTGTAATATTAAGGTTTTCGTATTGATTGAATATTTTGTTTTGTTTGTATTTCATTGTGTAAATTTTTTGAAATATACTTTACTGTATTTGTTTATTAAACCCAAAACTAACTTTTTGTTCTCTTCTTGGCAGGATCCTACTGTATTTATCTTTAAAAATACAACGGTTATTAAATAAATCATTATATTGTTAAATTTAAAATTTAATGGATTGAATGAGATATTGTGTTCTTATTGTAACTATTGCCATTCCTTTCTCAAGCAAGGTCAAAAATAAGACGACATAAATTAAAGTTGTTTTAAATACAGCTAAGCCTTTGAAGACTAACTACTACGTCTGATCAAGCTGTGATAGCGGTACAACGTATTATTTATCAAGAAAACAATAAAAGGCACAAAATCTCGATGGTCACGAGGATTTATTGAAAACGTGAGCAATGTAATTACTGTGTCTAATCCCGTAGTGATGATGTCCCGTGGCTATAATACAAATTATTCCGTGTAACGTGGTGGAACTAAGCGCTTTGACCGAATTAGACGACAAAAAATCTTATCGTGAGAATTCGGTTCTAATAATTATGATGAAGCTCGAGGAATTATTGAGTTATTATGGTAGCGGAAACTGTTCTTATTAAAAAATCCAGTGAAGTACAAAAGTACAGTGTGTTACATTTAAAAAAATTGATTGGCATTTGTAAGCTCTTATACGACATTAAACTAAGTAATCACGAAGTCAAGAGTCATAAAGTTGTTGAATGTTGTTTCAGTTTGTTTGCACAAAACACCGAAATCAATCAGACCAAATTGCGCGAATGCTACGGGTCACGTAGAGGAAAACGTGGGGACCAACATAATAAACAAGTTCAGTAAAATAAGATTTTCTATCCCAAATCCCAATCCAATCTCTATAGCTTCCAAATGAATTCCCAAGCCGAGAGGAGCTTGAAATGAACCTTAAAAACAGAAACTCAATTAAAATAAAATGTGTTTGCTTGATAACAGATGCAGATTCTATCGGCATATGCGATGAGGTACTTTATTTCGTTATAAAGATATTAGGTAGAGATACTTCGATCAATGTCTTAGATAACGCATTACAAGAGTAACAGTCCCTATCGACAGTGACTAGTGAGCGTGTGTTGTTTAAAGTAGTCGGAGAATTTCCTTCATTTCCTCTAAATTCCTTCTTTATTTCGTCAGAAAGTCCAGCTAAGGATCTGCGTTTGTATGGACGTTTATTATATATGGCGGAAATCATTTATCATTCAATGATCCACATGCCTTTGCTTGCTCTTTATAAATATATATTTAGTTAATGAGCTTATCTGATAATAAGCAAAAAATTGTGCTTAAAATGTGGAATCGGACACGATGGTTTTCCCCAATTAAATCAAATGATAAATTAACGACGAGGGAATAATAATTTTATAAACGTCTTGTATAAAACTTGCATTTTGATTTGATTAGATCTAGACTTAATTAATCAAGACGAATAAATTTTGTTTTGCATTTTAAATCAGTGTCGTTTTTCTATCAATTTTTACAACTAATTCACATTATGTTTTTTATTTCACTGAGTGCAATTCACGGAGATACTTTTAAAAAATTGGTTTTTAAAATAAAATAATGTTTATAGCTGCAAGAAGGTTAAATAGCTTTAAAATGTGCTTTTGAGGACGTTTTCAGAACACAATACAAAATGTTGGGTAGTAACACAATGCTATGGGCGTGATAAGGGACGCAGAGTCGAGGTATTTCGCTCTTTGCCCGCAGCATTTACATATAATGTGACAATATAAGGAGCAAATTTGTCGCCTTTCTGGGTGTCACTTTACGCCATTCATATTCATTTAATTTTTCCAAGAAAGGTCGCGAACATGCGCCGAAATAAATTACTGTCTGAAAAGATCTTTTATATGTGAAAACTCCGTAGTTCGTACTTCGTGTTTTCATCACATTTCAAGCCTTAAGTCAGGTGCTTTTAATAGCATTGAAAATATTTTTTGATAGCAATGTTTTCATGTAATTCACAAAACTTTCGGTGTTTTTGATTCATGGGTTTATTGGAGCATGAATTGAATAAAGTCTTTAAAATGTATGTATATGTCATAAATTACTTTGAAAAATAATCTCAGCGATTTTATGAGACGTAAAATAAATACAGTAAAATACTTCAATATTAAACGGTTGCAGTAAACCTTTTATTACTTTTTTGTGTATTTCGTCTAAGGTATAATATCTCTATGTATTCAGAGTTCATTTAAAATAAAAATTCCTTAGAGTTCAGGGATTAAAGATTGAGTGAAAGGCAATATTCTCGTGGAGTATAAAGCTTGATATTGAATCTGTAAGTATAGCAAAAATATAATATTTAAAGGCAAAGTGATGTCAAGGAAATGCATTTTATCTTATCTTAAACTTTATCTATTACAGGAATGTTCGACGGGAAATTGACATAAGATGAAAGATCGTGTAAAAATTAACAGCTTAACTTGATAATACGAGGTTTGGTGCAATACTATGAGGTATTTTCATATTGCTGTTTATTATCAAATCTAATATTATAAAGAGGAAAAAAAATGTGTTTTTAAATGCAGACATGTAATGTTTTCAATAAAAACACCAACAACTTTCAAAAATTCTTTCATTAGAAAGCGGAATCTTTACTGGCTACGTAACATTACGTTACGGCAGCGAAGCCTACCAATATACATATATGTATTTAGTAATAAAACCAATCGTGGTTGCAGCAGAGCAAAAATGGCGACGAATTCGACGGGCAAAGGAATGAAAGTCATGGATTGTACTGGAGGAGGCCTTTACCCAAATAGGGGGTCCCGTCGACTAAAAATATCGTATAATATAAAGAATGTGTGTTAAATTAACTATTGTAGACGGGAAATAAAGAAGGCTTTATAACTAATAATACTTATAATGTATTTATACTTGTGACTCTTGGGTTTTAATTTTCCAAGATAAGTACGTTTTTAGTTTTTAGTTTTCACTTGGCCGGCTTTTTATCTGTATTTTCACTACTGAACCAGCGGGAGAGTCACACAGTAATTTATCACGGTATACCGGTGTTAAAAGCGTGGGAATTGTTCTATATCGAAGAGTGGCAAATTCACAGTACCCCGAGACAATAGCAGGAACTTCGGTTACTGTTTATCGTCAAGGGGTATACATATATGACTTGCGTATTTAATACCACTGTATAACATCCTTGTATTATAAGATACAGCAATTAAAATGATTTATATAGCATAAAATAGCAAATATACTTTAGTAGTGAGAAAAATTAAAAAGTTACATATAAGCAAAGATTTGAAATACACAATGGAATTGTGTCAAAGAACTAACAACAGAAATTTGTCAAAATCGAATTTCACAATATATAAACATAGTAAGAAAGAAAAAGTAGACTGAACAGTGTGATATCGTTGCAATTATAGCATCATTGTTTTTAACGCAATATATTCAATACAATAAACCTTTCACCGTCATTAGCTAAACATTGTCTACGATCAGATATCTAAATATAGTACAAATCGACCTGCAGATCCATCAGTGATACGCAGTCGAGTTAACGAATACATTTTCTCTGACCAGTGTAACATGGTCTGCATATCTATAATTACGGTTGCAAGAAACAGGAACGGTTCTTATAAATTACTGATCAGTTCTGCAAGGGTTGTATTACGAGTTTCTTGATACCTAGTACTTAATGCAGTGGGCATTAAAAACTAAATATTATTTGCAGAATTGAACGTATAAATGTTACAAATCTTGGTCGTGGAAATGTTTTAAATTATTTAAGTGGACTAGTATATTTCTTAATTTATGCTTATATTATAAACAAATTAGATTTTAATTTTCTATTTGTTCTTTATTTGCATTGAATAATATAATCTAAAATCGCTAAAATGAATTGGAAAGATGCTTGTATCACCAGAAAGCTACATTATTCTGGATGAATACAAGTTGTATTTTATTATCACAAAGAAGATCGAAGAATCTTAAGTGAAGCTGCGGGGCATTGTTAGTGATCATACAAATATTGACAAAAGTCAACATGTAGGACTTTGAAACTTGTAACAAACATTTTTACTTACTTATTCTTAAATATATGTATTTCAAATTTGGTCTGATCCATAAATAAACACTACCAAAGCGACATACGCTATATTCTAGTAATCATTGGTCAAATGTTACAATACCAATAGTGTTCGCCTTATTCCGTGATACCGCATCTATTCCCAAGATTACGACGTTTATTGTGTGTGGAGTATAGATAGTTGTACCTAAATTCATGAGGTGGGTTGTAAGCCAAGATAACATATGGACGCGTGGCGGCAAATGTAAGGAAGGGTTTAATAATACAAACAAAGCGCTTTGTATATTAAGAACCCGATTACCCGCGCGTACGGACGGCGCGATAGCTGTAATTTACTATGAGTAAGGTAAACGTTGTTAGGAGTTTGTCTTACGTATGTGAAGTTCGGATCCTTTTTTGTTTAATTAAAGATATGGTGTTTTAGTTCTAGAAGATACGATCAATCGTATACACAAACATAATATAGTAGAATGAAGGTAATGAATTAGATTTTTGGTACTATAAGTAAGATATATTTGAAGTTAAGTATATCTAGTATAGAAGACAGCAACCCTTTTTTGTTTTATACTAATCTTTTTTAGAAAATATGGTTTATTGATTTTAGAAAAGGATATTTTAGTCTTTCTACGATGGAGATAAAATACGGATTAAGACCATACGAACTAATGGAATGTTAATCTTCGATATTTACTATATTTATTGGGAAATTTTCAATAATATCTATCATGTATTTTTATTTGCATTTCCCTAGTGAAAAAGATAGCAAAGCATTCCAAACTATTAGAATAAATTAGCAGTGTTTATCTAAATCAGTTGCACACAGACTACTCTCATAAATGGTTTTGCATGTAAATGTAGGCATGCTCTATTAATTAAACTTTTAATATCGAAAGCATTTTCACAAGATGGTTACTAATGAGAGATACTGTGAAGCAATCGTGTAACCTTCGAGAACTAATAAATAGGAATGAATAAACAGATACGCAGGTGCATCGTAAATAGAAGTAATGAAATTATCGTACATGAAAAAACCCGCTGCGATCGTGGGAAGAAAACAGTACCGTTTGGAGTAAGTCGAACCAGATGTTAATGCTATAATAAGATCCCTTGTTGCTAGATAAGGGTATGTGTGTCTTACTGTAATGGATAGATAATATGGGTTAAGAGGTGTTTGGTATTGGTCTTGCTTTGAACCTCGTAAACATCTATACTATGGTTTGTTCAAATCTATAGATACTAATGTTTTAAAACGGAAATTTTTATGGTTGTAATTTTCAAACTACTAGTTTTAAAAATTGACGTATTTGATGCTGTTAGTTTGTTATATATGATAACACGTAGTATGGGTTGGATAGAAATTTAGTTTACCACATTTTAAAGTTTAGTTTACCCTGTTAAAGTTTTGGTTATAAACATACTAATAAAATAATTGAAGAGTTTGTTTGTTTGACTGCGCTTACCCCAGGGACACGAACGATTGAAAATTTCATAAAGATCCTTGGAAAGACATTTAAATGTACAAACGGTTAAATTATTTTGAAAATCAAAACTAGATATTTACTGACTAAATTGCATGAAGAAAACATCTTATTATTTCTTGACAAATAATTAATTTTTAATTCATCTACGTTATATTTCAATTGCTGCCTTTAATAATACTTGATTGGTGTCTGCTGCCCGCTTTCATACTTTTTCTCTGCTAACTTTGCAGAAAAAGTGAAGAAGATAAATATATGACTCATAATTTCGTTCAACTTGTAAGATTTTATACACAAAAAGGAACCACAAACAAGAAATGTGATAAAATTCAAAATGAATTCAGCGGAAGGCGAACAGACTGAATTATTGCCGCAAAAGCGTCTCAAAAAGGCCCCATTAAATGTTTCTTAGTACATAATCTATTTTGCGGAATAAATAAAAGTGACAAGCGAACAGAACCGGTGGCGCAAGTAAGCTTGACGTACGATCAGCTATCTAGTTGAACTAGTTTTAATGCTGGGTAATTGATGCGCTGCGCTGTAGTATTTAAAGTGGTGCGAAGGAATTTTGCGGTTGGAGTTAAGGTTGTAGCTCATTATTACTCGAATAACACAACGTCATCTCTCCTATTTTCGAAATTTCTGAATTTTTTTCTGAATAAAAAAATTAAGTGACCTGTTTGGGACAGATGTTATTATAATTTTATTATATAAAAATTGAGCAACAACTGTGAATCAAGAAGTTGGCGATGTTGGTATTATACCTCAGAGTCCACAAAGTACGTAAAGCCGACGGCCTTGCGCCTGATATTTCTTTATGAGAGTAAAGAATCAGAGATTCCATCTGAGTTCATTCAAATGCTTATCTTTATTTCCTTACTAATATTTTAATTGCGAAAGTTACTCTGTCTGGATGCCTGTTTCTATTTCACGCCTTTACCACTGAACCGATTCTGATGCAATTTTATACCAATACAGTTTTAAACCCGAGAAGAACATAGGATACTTTTCTTTTTTTGAAATACTCTTGAAATTCCACGGAACGGGAACAGGAAATATACGTGGGTGGAACCGCGAGGCATATCTAGTGCGCTATAAATGACTGTTAAGAGTGGTCAAAATTAGATAATGAGTCTATAAGAAATTCTATGGACATACACTTACTAAGCTCGCTAAAAAGTCGAAGCAGTCGCTGTAAAATGAGCTGATGCCTTTAAACTAGATATTCGTATGTTTTTTTAATTATTTGTACCGTTCGTAGAACTGCTGCCGTTTATGGTATGACGCGGTTAAATTAATGGTGCAAAATTGATTGGCGACTTCGAAGAAATATTTTTGGTGATGTTAATAAATTGGAATCGAGTTGAAAGATCGTATTCCAATGGTAGTAGTTTGAGTGATATATATTAAATTGCTAACGGTTTAATGAAGTTTGATTTTATTGATTTCATTAAATATGTCTGGAAATTATAAAGAATATTTTTTTTATATCCACACGTAACTCTTTACACAAAAACTGTCTTACAGTTTCCAGTAATTTTTTAAAGATTTTCTACAAATATCTACGTGACTAATTCTTAAAAAAGGTTCCAAAAGCTTTAAAAAAGATAAAAATCTCTTCTGCCAATTAGTTTCATAATGAGTGCGTCGTAAACAAAATTTGCAGAATTTGTGATAAAGTCACATCGCGAAACATTGAAAGAAATAAATTTAATTAAAATTCCATTCACAGATCGCGGTCTAAAACGGCGGGATATTTGAAAAATGTTTTAGTTGTTATCAAAGCTTAGCGCGTTGACCGGAATGTACTAATGAGATTAATTGGTCGCCATTTTAGGGGTATTGAAGCATGGTTGCAAAGATTTGTTTTGAATGGTACTGTCAGTTTTATGTTGTTATCTTATTTGAATAAAGTCTTTGTATCTTTATTTTATTTGGTGCTTTTACATGGGTACGCCAGCTCTATCGTACCCTAATATTTACAAATAAGCTATAAAGCTTTTTACTAATATTATGCTCGAGAGAATCTTTTAGTTTAAAATTTTCTTCGTATGTAAAGAGTTTAGTGATGTTAGAAAACGATGAAAGGGTCTCAAATCAGTCGGACAAATATTTAGCTTAATGCTGCATTGAATAAAATTCCGTATATACTTTCACATGTGTAAAAAAAACCGCGTTAGTTTAACAAGTTAGCATAGTAATTTTAACAATGTTTTCGAAATTTTTAATGCAATTTGATGATTAAATCTGCAAGGTTTTGTTTAAAACGGTACTGTCAGATTTTATGTAGTGACTTTATGGCAAGCTTTGCATATTTTTCCAGGAGTAAGAGAACCTCACTAAACAAGAAATACTTCCTGTTGTAGGAGCATACTGATTATTATTTTAATGGTCTTGAAACTTCTAACTCCACGTTTTTATGCTTGTATGTGAAAAAAAATTAAAACGTGGTACGTTTGGTCATATGTCGTTGCATTTTTTTCTCCTTATGAAGAATCCTCTTGGATAGATTCATCATTTAAATTGCAATCTAGCCGTGTTTTCTAATAAGCAATGTTGTTTTCCTAAATTTTTTATTAATAGTTTTTGGAAGAAACTGTCCAGTGACGTATTTCTTATTATCTTTAATAAATTAAAGACACTATCATATTGTGCTGTTTACAGTGCATTTCATTACACTTATTTTTTAATAACTACACTAACTCAAAGAGTTTAGTTCTTTTAAGTCTTACATGAATGAAAAGAGAAATATGCCTGCCTTCTATCTTTGAAAATAACTCTTTAATTTTCACCAAATTAATGTTCTATAAAAAGTTTCATGTTTATGTATAGAGTGACGCAGTTTTTATGTGTTTTTAGCTGAGAACAATTACTCATTGAGCAAGTATTTATAATTGCACATGAAAAGAAAAGCATGAAGCGACCAACTGTCGCCGATCAATTATATTGGACGACATTTCTCAGTTATGACGGCGTAATTAAATATACGACGCATTTCGGTATGACCGATCCGTATTAGGAATAATTGTTCTTCAAGGGAATGATTCGTTTTTTTATATATTTATCCATTTATTTGGTCTTCATACAAAATGACGAAACTTAACGTCTGAGGAGTTGCTCAAATATAAGAGTGATGAGTCTTTATTTTATTACAATACTAGCTGTGCCCCACGGTTTTACGCGCGTATATCTGTTTTCCCCGTTCCCGTGGGATTTGATAAAAATCCTTTCTTAGCGGATGCCTACGTCATAACATCCAAATACCAACATGCCAAATTTCAGCTCGATCCGTCCAGTGGTTCGGGCTGTGTGTTGATAGATCATTATTTCAGTCAGTCAGTCACCTTTGAGTGTTATATAAATAAATTGATTTGTCTCTTTGTCTTTTTAAGGACAATGTTATCTAGGAAATGATAAGATTATGATATATTTTATATTTTTCAAGGCTATAATGTATTTATATGAAACTTTTGGTAAACGTATGTGGGCCTACCCTAAATATA
This sequence comes from Phoebis sennae, assembly GCA_001586405.1. Classification (NCBI taxonomy): domain Eukaryota; kingdom Metazoa; phylum Arthropoda; class Insecta; order Lepidoptera; family Pieridae; genus Phoebis; species Phoebis sennae. Next base: position 128,926 of record LQNK01000469.1, on the reverse strand, counting down.
CATGTATTATTTTAATTGAAATAGATATTATATACTTTTAATTTAAGCTGATATAAATATGTTTGAAGATAAAATACATTCTAATATAAATGTACCAGTTACAGTTGAAGTTATAAATGTCAAGCGAATTCTGTGAAATGCATCGGCTCTAAGACTTGTAAAGAACTCAAGGTTTTATT
>LQNK01000469.1:95665-127869 GCA_001586405.1 Phoebis sennae | reverse complement strand
TATCCCTACTATCACTTTATTAATTGAGGTAGATGGAATAAATATGTTTGAAGATAAAATACATTCTAATATAAATGTACCAGTTACAGTTGAAGTTATAAATGTCAAGCGGATCTATTTTGTAAAATGCATCGGCTGCAAGTCTCGTAAAGAACTCAAGGTTTTATTCCAGACTGGCAACTATAAAAGAAATACTTATATTGCTTTATTTGAAAATATAAAAGTTATTTAATCTTTACTTACGTCCGTAATAATATCTTTTCACCGGCCAGGAGAGCGAACGATGTATGGAAGGAATACTCCGCAAGCGAGGAATAAAGTTGCTCAATGAGATCCCATATAGCTACTGACATATTCAATATAATAGACTTCATACTTTGTATTGATACTTCTTGGTGGAATTGCATATTACTTCTGTTTAAAGACAAACACATATAATGGAATTTAAAGTTTAAAGATGTTTTTCTTTAAATAAAAGTATGTAATATACGTAAAGCGTCCAAGTAGTTTATGTAAATTTAAAAAACCTTTTATTTTTTTTTAATTATTAAAAAAGAAATTGTTATAATTATGCAATTATAACAAGAATCTATTAAGTGCCTTGTAATATTTTGGTACTTATACTTGTGGTTTTGCCAGAAATAAATAATTTTTCGGTCCAATGTATCCCGCGTAATCCGATAAAAATTCCAAAACTTAAAAGATCCATGACGTCTTGCAATTGACATCGCTCGTCCAATTACCCTGATGGGCACAATTGGGTACTCTTGATTATTTAAGCGACTTAAATGCTCCATGTCTGCTGTCACAGTTTCCGAGTTCCCAGCCATCGTGTAATCCGATCTAATGAACTTTACCTTTGGATATCGTATAAAGTTTTCTTATATTTATCACAGTACAGTATGTAAATTGTTATCAAATCATAATACTGTATTTTTTAATTTTTTAGCCTTATATGTATATCTTATTTTGTTAATCTTATATGTTATACTTTTATCTTGTAGTTTATCTCTGTAACGAATTTATTTATTTTATTTTTTTTAGAATTAACCGTTACCCTTTGCATGTGGTGTTAACCTATAATTTAATTACTACACTTATGAATGTAACATTTATGTATATTTTTATCATCCAAGCATAGTGTAAGTAATTGTTGGTTGACATTAAATAAATAAAATAAAATAAAGTATTGTTATGGTGTGTAGTGTGTACGATATGTTTCAAAATAATAAAACATGAAGCTTTTGAAAGAATAGCGCCACTCAAACATATTTCATATTCGATATACGAATTTATTTTTTGATATAAATAAAAAAACAACTGTCAAACGATTTGCCGACAACAATATTCAATAAATAAACGTGGCTATACCCTTTAAAAAGTGGTCGTTTAAAAGGTTGTAGTAAAGACCAAAGAGTGAACGAGTACGGGGAAATATAAATGCAAAATATTTTAAACGACAATCATATTATGTACAAATATTATTAAAGTTCTGACCTTTATTTTTATCAACACAAAAATATTTGTAAACACAGCCGACGCGTCAAATTCGTGTCGTAATAATTCAACTCAAATAGGATTAATACAAAACGACCAAACATTTTGTTATTACCATAATCATAGTGGGCGGCGTGTCCAACGGGCTCAAACAGAACTTAATAAAAACCGGGACATGCGCACCCACCGCATACTGAGGTGTAAAGTTCTTAATGCACCTAAATGACGCTCTTATAAGTGATCCCGCTTCAATCTTCTAAAAAACTACAACCGCTGACATCGGGAACATAAGCATTTATTTATAGCTCGTAAATTGACATTAGACCTCAGTGTTGATGGGTTCCGATATCTATTTTACATTTAGAACGAATGACATCTGATCGAATTGGATTCTAGGATTAAAATAATAGGGATTCGGACGTATACGCTCGAGGTATCGGTAAGAATAAGCGTTTTCAATTTGGTTTTGAATTTTAACACCGTGAGAATATGTGCGTTATCAAATTATATTAATATTAGCTAATATTGCAAGATATTAGAAAATTATCGCTTGAATTAAACAAATTATAGATTTTGGTAAAGCAGCAGAAGCGATTAAAATTTATTAACTCATGTGAGCTATCTCCAGCTAGTTTATGGATTCCCATCGTTATATTGATATAATTGAATGGAAGATTTAATGAATTATTTATATTAGCTTAATTGTTTATTCATAGAAACCAATCTGTTTTACTTTATTAGCTACTCACTATTTAGAGTTTGCTCTTTCTACGCACATTATTTTTATTGAGCCTTCTTAAATAAAAAACTAGAATAAAATATAAAGGAAGAATTGAGTATTGAAGATTTTGTTTTTAATACATAATTTTTACATCAATAAACCATTTTGGTATTTTAGTTAAAATCTTGCTTTAAATAAATAATCAGTTGGTTTTTTATGATATACATTCTTAAGTACGTTCTCTTCCATTTTTTCTCGAAGTTGAATAGATTTCATTAATGGACAATTATTAATTGATTTACCTTAGGCTCGTGATATCAATTGCAGTTTAGACTGTTTATATGCAATTGATATTAAGGGCCTTAATAAATGTGAAATCTCAAGACAGGTTACATTTTGCCAGTTTAATGCAAATCCTGCTACAACATTTTCAAACATTCACAAAACAGGCTTGCCAAGAAACCGCGCAAGTTCGATACGACCGACATTTCTGCGAACTGATAAGACGTTTCCGCGTCCAAATTGATCAATGTAAATGATAACGAACAAGTCAGATAGCTTTTATCAGTCAATGCTTGGAGACTTTCTTATTCCCTTTTGTTTCATACCTTTACGGTATATGAAAATATGCTAAATTTTGTACAGCATTATGTGTGAGGTTTCATATCATACCTATTTTAACCAAATATTGCATATAAGACTGTAAGCATTAGTTCAGTACAAGGCTATAAATTGAAAACAATATAATATAGAATTATAACACAAATAATTGTGAAGATGATGATTTAAAATCTATCGTTCACTATTGGGTACAAAAACAATACCTTGTATTATTATAATAAACTAAAAGCTTTAAATTAATCTTTATCATGGCAAACTAAAGATCGATCACGATCATTATAAAATGATGCCAAATAAATAGTTAAGCACAAATTCTCTGGAATATTTATTAAAATTGTTGTACGTTTTTAAATTCGATTTCAATCAACGTTGAAATCTGTTGCACGAAATTGGGATGTAATTTGAAACAATGAAAACACTTAAGCTACTTTGTTATTCCATTTATCCAAGTCAAGAACTTAAAACAATTGAAAATTCATATTTTTAATAGAATTAGTTTTGGAACTGGCATTCATTTTCCATAATTTAATACTTATATCGACTTCTTATAGAGTCGAGTAGTTGATTGTTAACGTAACATCGCATTAAGATCATGTTGTAGATTGAGCTGACCCGCGGTCTGCGGTATGGGCACACGCCGTGATCTCGACTGACATTTTATTACGGAAGTTACTATGGACTACACAGTTTTAATAAAGGGATAGGCTTATAAGAATGTGCGGTAATGTAAAGTTAACTTCGGAGTAAACGAACTAAAATTTTAAAATTAATTAATTACTTTATAAGCTTTATTATCAATGTTTTTATCCATACTAATATTATAAAACTGAAGAGTTTGTTTGTTTAACTCAGGAACTTCTGATCCGATTTGAATATTTTTTCGATCGTTAGCGTTTGTTTTAGTGTTAGATAGCCCATTTATCGAGGAAGGCTAAAGGCTCTATCCCGATATTCCTACGGGAGCGAAGCCTTGGGGCGCAGCTAGTTTGTAACGCGTTGATATGTTAAGATCATGTTATATGTAGAAGGGGCTGGCCCGCGGTCTGCGGTATGGGCACACGCCGTGATCTCGACTGACGTTTTTTTACGGAAGTTACTATGGGTTGTACAGTTTTAATAAAGTAATTTTATTATAAGTACAAGAATGTGCGGTAATGAGACTTTGGAGTGAACAATCTCAACTTTATTTTAAACTTCATTAATTACTTTTTAAACTTTTTTATTTGTTTTATTTGTAATATCTTGATATGTTAAGATCACGTTATATGTAGAAGGAGCTGCCCCGCGGTCTGCGGTATGGGCACACGCCGTGATCTCGATTGACATTTTATTACGGAAGTTGTTACAGTTTATACGAAGGTATGAGCATAATATTTTTATCAAAGAATATGGGTTTATTAGTAGTTCGCTCTGACCTGGACCCCTAACCTTATCCGTCAATAGCAGAATGTTTATTACGGAAGGTATACTTAAGTGGTGATATGGACTTAGTAATGAGTTTGATTTGAACTGGACTTTTTAAAATTTTAAACATAAATATTAAATATATTATCAATATACTATTGTTTGTAATATCTTGATTTATACACTAAAATCCTGTTGTAGTATAGGGACATCCTACGATCTACACTGACATTTAATTAAGGAATTACTATGGTTAATACAAACATCAAATAGGTGTACGAGGAATCAGTATATATTTTTAGAGTTGACATGTAATCTTTATGTTCTTGTGCCATAGTATTAAGCACTACATCCAACTGGTTTATACAAAATAATAAACATTCCTGTATACAATTGTTAGCTATTTATTGTGAAGCAGTTTTCATGCAAAAATATATCGATTTTTCACCGATTTACCCCTAAAAATCTTACTATATTCTCAAATTGTACATATTTGTCTCGAGGTCAACAGATGTTGTCAAATTGACTAAGTGTAGATATATCCACATGACCTCGTTTTACAAGGACGACGTACCATTGCTGAATTTCTGATGCCGAGATTCACATATGGCGTTGGCAGCAATTAATAAAGATATTTTAAGCCATTTTAACAGCTGTTGATACAAGCAGGATTGTCTATGGTTAGGTATACTTTATATTTGATAGTATAATAAAACTTTATATAATCTTTTTTGCATTGCAGTCTAAGCTGTGTGGGTCTCATTTAGGACTACGTACTTAGTTTTAAAATTAATTTTAAGGTTTTTATTGCAATTTATTAATTGTTTTGATATTAAGGGCTTATTTTATATTTTGTCTATGAAATAAATGAACTTTCTTTTTTCTTTCTATCACAAAGGTAAGAAGGCAAATTGGAATCTTCAAGATATTTTATTATAAAGAATATAAAATTCGTGTGTACAATTTAACGATATTAAAATTCATAATTTTGACATTATTAAATAACATTTTACAAATGAAAATTTTTGTGCCACACTTTATTATCAACGCGTCTATACTACTTAAATTGAAAATTATAGATAAAGAGAATATTTAAAACTTTCAATAAAACATTTAAACTTTTATCGTACATTAAAAACCATCAAATCTAAAATGTACGAGCTTGTTAGTAGGTGATTTACGGTCCATAAAACCATCCACATTAATTTCAACTTATGAAATATGTTGATCAGAAGCAAGTAAAGCTAACAGCCGCTTCGTAATCTTTGGAATTGTAATATAATACTATTAGAAACTTCTAAGACTTTGATGTGTACTGATATATGGAAATCACTAAAGTACTTCGTAGTGTAGTCTACATTTGCTTTGCTTACGGCGTCGAGTTTCAGTATCTTATTATTATATTTCAGAACGCGTTTTGAGTAATATTTTGTACAAAAGAGTTTTTATGGATTAATCAATATGTTATGGCAAGATTAAGAAGGTTATTCATTTACTGTACTAACGAATCGCATAGTGCCATCGATGTCAAAGCATATAACTGTATTTTTTAATCTTACATATGAAACAAAATAACTTCAAAATATAGTATCTAAAGTAATGCCGGGTAATTGTTAGAAATGATTGCTTGATTTATGCAAATTTTAGTTAATATTCGCTTGCGGTATGGATTGTGAAACTTTCGTCACCACGATATATTATTCCTAGTATTTTTGGCTTTGATTTTAGATTTAAAAATCGACCTTATTCATTCTTTTATTCTTTTATAAAATTTTTGACCGAGCGAAGCGAGGTCTGTGTCAATATGGCCGGGTGATTGTATATTTGTAGGTAGTATGAACAACTTTTTCCGACTTTAACTTGAGTATCGTTAACACGATCTTGATTCAATTTCATAGGTTTGGACAAAAGAAAGTATCGAGTTCGAAGATGAGCGAAATCGGTGGAGGGATTACCAAGTTAGTTTATTCATTTATTTATTCACTTTATTTTGCACAAAACATGGTCTTCATGGTGTTAATACAAATCGGATAAATTAGTTTCACATGTTTTGCCGTTCTTTATACGGCATGTAAAATTAAAAAATAAGAAAAATCCTCCATATTATAGCATAGTAATAAGAATAATTTAATTACAATGTCAAGATGTTGATAATAATTTAATAATGTTGTTAGTAAAATAGGTAAATGTTTGTCTGAGGGTATCTATAATTGGTTAGTAAATTTTGTAATGAAGTAGTATAGATAAAGATTAATCTTAAGTACGAAAATGAGGAATATCTATTGAGTCCTTTACATTGGAAAATTGCCATCGTGCAACTCGATTGATACCAACGTTTATTTATATTACTTCTGTACACAGTAAACAATTTTTAATCACGTGTGTTTCTTAGAACGAGAACCTGATAACGGGTCCTTAGAATTGCTAATGAAGTGCACACAATAAATTGTTAACTAAACGTTAAGTATAAAATATTAAGCAATTACAAAGAAGTATTACGAAACCACAATATTTACATAAAGCTATACAGAGGTCAACTAAGATGCACCCAAAAGACGCGTACTATAAATTTGGTTGGTTTTGCTCTCATATAATTTGTTAAGGCAGTTTTATAGTGCGTTTATAAAGTACGCATTATGTGCTTAATATCAATTTTATTGGAAATTCGATTATTCTTGGCAGAATGTGATAAAAGGCTTAAAATGCTATGGAATAAGCCATGCGTAGTCTTTGGTATATTTGCTTGCCAAACAAAACGATTTCTTTGACAGTACGAATTTCGGTCACCTAAAGTTTATTTATCTAAAATGTACATAGTAAAAGTATTTAAATTTGGGTTTATCTCATTACTGTTTTCATTTTCATCTTTGTAAAACAAATTCTCATTACTAACATACATTTCTCATTACATTCTCATTTCTAACTCACTACACATATTTAATTTCCTTTAAAGCAAAATTTTAAACGTCCTCTGTTATAAGCAAAAATCACAAGGAATACATGCATAATAACGATCGAAACAATTACCTCTAAGTCCATTATAAATTGATGTCTCTAATACTTGCATTGCAGTATGTCACGTAAAACAAAGACGAGTTCATCCTGCTTACATCTTGTTCTCACGAAACACGTGTTCCCTGTTCCCACCAATAATGCATCAGACATGCGGGCGTATTCTCCGAGTATCCTCCATACGTTCCCTTTATATGCATAATATAAATAAGCCATTTTAGCAATAACACCACGGGAATATGGATTATATTTCTTTAATAGTTTTCAATGTACGGTCGTGCATTTTCGCGGTGCGGCTTTGGTCAAAAATTTCTTTCATCGACCTCTCGTTGTTCTTTTTGAATTGATATGAAGATGTCTTTATATAAATTATACCTTATCTATTCATATAATAAATCAGTTAAAAGTACATTAAATAATTTTTTAAATAGTGCTATGCAATATGAATGTTTTATAGACCTCAAAACCATAGTAAGACTCTGTTTGTCTGTTTATTTGTTTGTATGTGTGTCATTCACGTAAAACCACTGAATAGATTTTTGGTGCAACTTAGAGGTTACATTTTATTTAAAAAAATATAATTAAAAATGAAATAATAAAAAAAATCCATACCTTAAAAAGTATATTCGCGACTATATCTTCAAATGAGTTATCATTTAATAGGTTTTCAAAAATGAAATGGAGGTTTCTAAATAGGTTTTTGCCAAAATCAATATGAAGACTATTAACGTCAAACTATAGTTACAAATACAATTATAAAACAACAAGAAATGCGTCATTCCGTACAAATTTTTTTTGGGTACAACTTTTAATTAAGGACACGTTGATAGAATCAGAACGACTGTTATCTCAATTAATACTTTATTTTCGTCGCTTATCTGGAATTCTGTCACAAATGTGTCCCTTAATGCATAGCCTTATTACCTGTCAACCAAATCCGATGTAAAATAAAAATGCGCGTGTCAATATGATAAAATGTGAGAAGCTGCGAGCTTGTTATCTACAAGAGACCTTGTTATCCCATAAAATAGGACGGCTTTTCAATTTACTGTCACTGTGATTGGGAATTCGGAAAATATAGTGGAAATATAATGTTGTTCTAGTCTAGTTTAGGATTTGTGTTCTTATACCTATGTCCTATTATTGAATATCAATGTACTCTGCTTCATGTCTTTTAGAGGATAGTCAGATTTAATTCACTGCTTCCACTTTCAATTAAAGACTAGCTGTGCTCCGCGATTTTACCCGCGTATATCTTCCGTTCCAGTAGGATTTCCGAGATCGTATGTCCTTTATCGGATTTCGACAATATCTGCACAAAATTTCATTCAAGTCGGTTTAGTGGTCTAGGCGTGTAGAAAAGAGAGACATAGTTACTTTTGCATTTACAATATTATATAGTAAGGAAATAAGGATTTTAAGAGTAGGATCACGGAAGTTATAACAGTTTTAAGCAATATTGTACTATTTTTCGTGCGGTTTTGAGAATGCCAGAGGCGTCTATTAAAAATCCCATTCTCCTCCTTTCCTTGCTTTCCATAGACTTTTACAGCACACCAAATAAAAGTGTGTGTAAAATCCGTCCAACTATTACGCAATACAAATAGAAAATACGACACAAAATAGCATCATACAGGAACATGGAACATTTAATCCTACAAAACTTGGTTTAATTATCTTCAAAATCAAACAGCTCAGCATTAGAAAGTTGAAACGTTACAATTGTGATTTAGTTCCGTAAATAGCGCTTTGATGTCTACGGCACTATTTTACTTGGCTAGATACATAAAAGGGTAAAGCGTGCTTCGTACTGGATAGTTGGTAACTCAATTTATGGAAGTTATTTCAGCCGGAGTGGACATTATCTAGTTGGTCCCGACACCGACAACGCTCGTACGTATAAATTGCCAATTTTGACTCAGATCGCCACATATAGGCGAAAAGCACTTTTAGGTTCGCGAAATCTTGTTAAAATTCATATCTCCATTTTTGATGTATTTTATGCGCACATTGGATATGTATTTTTATGCCAACTGCAACTTTTTAAAAGATCATTATTTATAATGGTCGTGGTAGCTCCCTTATAGTTTCTATGTAAATTATTATATTATGTCGTAATATTATGGTATTTCAAAATTGCCCTACAGCTATCATTTGAACCAAATTTCGCCAGTAATTACTTCGAAGATAACAAATCTTCCGGTTATATAACTATTTTATTTTATTCATTATGTAATAGTTATAACCAAATGTAACCGAAATCTGGGCAGCAACCAGTTGAACATGATTCGTTGACAAATTATAATTAGATTCCTACATTAATGGAGATATTCAAAACGTTCATAATATTTTAATTAGCGATAATATCTGTCGTACCAATGACATTTTCACATAATATTAAAATACCCCATTTTTTAAAAGCTTTTTACATTTTTTAGATATTATGAATTTCTAAATTTCCCAACGTAAGCCTTACTAATATTTTATTGCGGTTTTACCCGCATGTTTATCCATAGTGTTTCTCACGAACCTCATAGGAAGATTACTCCAACGAATTCTCAAACTTTTTTGCTTTATAATATTATGTCATTATGGACCAGGGGTTATGTTTATCTTAATTGATATTGAACATGGTATGTTGATGTGTCATGGGTGAATGGCATATTAATTAAAATTTCCAAACTCTGTATTATATTACTGATAGTCATTTGAAATCTTTGCATACGTTAACCATATATGTGTTTCACTAGTATCATTAACTTATATCTTAACTAATAACAATCTGAATTCCCATGGTTGCGTAAGTTTTCCAAAAAGTAGGTACTACACGACCAGTTCATGATTAGATTAATGTGATCTCCATGATACTTTTAATATGTAATTATACGACAGAAAACCTGAAAATAATAACGTTTAATAAACTATACAATTTAAATGAAATGTACGTATATATGAAGTCCAATATCGACTCAATTTGTCACGCTCATTGAAAAATAACGTATAAAAAATCAAGAGATCTTCAATTCAAGTATCTCTACAATTTACGAGCTTTAATTATTTTCTATTACAACCCGATAGCATTGTAAATAATAATAATGTAATGATTGAAGGCGGTTCCTTCCAATCAATACTTATATAGATCACTAACGAATCTGTGGAATCATAAATAAGAATTTTTATTGCATCTGTACCGCACCTGCTTCGCCTTTCTGGTTTAGAGGCATATCGTATTTACTTTGAGGTATCTTGAATATACGCTATTATTCGTCCAATACACTTACACGTGTTTGATATATTATCTCATATTTAAATTAGTGAGATGAAAGATATTTAGGAAAACTTATAGCTTCGTGTTGAACTGTTGACGTAAGTGTATTTTTTGGTGAATTAATTGAATTTATTACTTTTACTCGTAAGAGCTTGTGACTATTACGAAATGTGCGTGAAAATCTCGTAAAGTTATAATAAAACTGTTTTTGCCTTCGGTTTCGCTCGTATTATATTCGGAGTCTATAAATCGATAAAATGTATTCTTTTTATAGCGAATAGCCTGTATTTTTTCGAAATATCAACAAAATCCGATCAGTAGTTCACACGCGACAACATACAAATTTCACATTAATAATATTAGTAAGATTATTAGTTTATAGAAGCACCAAATTTGAAATAGGAACATAAACTTTTTATTGGATCATAATTGTTATTCCCCAAAGTCTCATGGAATAATAGGCCAAATAACGTTGAACAAGCAATATTGGAAGGAGAAGTTTTGCCCTTGTGTTAGAATATTCAACGCTAATGTTACCTCTAATTTCGGCTGACTCCATTACGAAATGAATGTGGAAGCTTTTAACGGTTCTAAAGTACTTTCATCCGTATTTTGGATTTTGGTGCAGGAATTCGTTTCCTCTAAGGTTATTTTGATTAATGTTTTATTGATTAATTGAATATAGATTCGGACGACAGATAGTAAAGATAGCAAGGTGTCAAGACTGTGGTTATACAAGCCTGTATATATTATAAACTCGTTTACTGTGCCTATAAAAATATGTCTCAGCTAAAGGACTAGTTTTTCGTTATATCATAATAAATTTGATAATGATTCCATAATCCTACATCCATGCTGCTTTCATTATTAGCTCCTTCTTTTTTGAACATGATGTTTAAATTAAAAGTGTAAAATATTTTCAAACACTTCAAAGGAACAGATCGAGGACTAAATACTAAAATGATACTCAATTTTAAGGGTTAGATGATGATTAGTGTATGCGCTATCACTCTCGCTGATAAAGATTGAAGTCTACCTATACGTACGTACCTATCAGTACCTCTTAAAGTTAATCATCAATTGGAGAGTAAAAAGAAGATCCCTCAAAGACCGTGATAGGAATGAAAGATCATTTCGTCCATTGTACATGAGCATTAAATGCCTTCAATTATAATAGAAATGGAACGTTACTTTAGCTAATTTATTGAGTTCAAGTCTGAACAAAGGTAATTTGTATGGTATTGGGACGAGGCCGAAGTCATTACATACACGTTAATGGGGAAAGCTTTGAGGTTTAATGGTGGAGATTAGTTGTAAATACATGTGTTTGTTTTATAAAGGCTTTGACAGTAAGTCTAGAACAGCTATTAATGTTGGAACTATTGCTATACAAGTGAACCATATCTATCTATTCAGTTCAGTTCATCTATACATTGCATGGCAATTGATGCTGTCCTCTATTCGTTTATCTCAATTTAAATTTAATTAAAGATTCATTTATTTATCAAGTAATAAACAATTGTTGTCAATTACACTGGATCACATTAAAATTCATACATTTTTATTTTTGTTGAGCCTGCATTATGAATGGTTACAATTAAATAACAATAATTACATATTAAAAAGAGTTTACAGTTTATACAGAAAAATAATCGCAGTGTTACAGTTGCGTAGTTATTTATTTAATAGAACATTAATCCACCCAACAACAATGTCACAATATGTTAAAACTGAAAAGAGAATTCTTTTCAGTATACAAAAACCCAACAAATGAACCAAGAATAGATGAACCACTCGCAAACAAAGAAAAAGTTTTATTCACGCTCCATTTCACGTGAGCATTTCTTTCTGGAACAAATAAATTAATAACCGTATTGTCCTTTGTACCTATCAATCTTCAGGCCATTAAGCGATTAGATAGACGTTCTATTGAATTAAATCGATACCTGTTAGGACTTGATACATCGATTCATCGGAATCGAAGGCAGAGTAATCGATGGATAGTCAAGTTTAATAAGCGGTAGGGGAAGACAGGTAATTCTTAACAATATAAAAGTGATTTGAAATACGAGCTAAGTCTAGAGCTATGTCTGCTTTCGTGGAAAATGGAGTGTAATTGAATATTGATGTGGTTTTCATGATACTCATAAATTTCGATGATATTTCTACGTCTAGATTACATCCAGGACTAACATATATTTTTATCAACGCACAGAATACGAGCAAACGTTTGACACGTTATGGAAATGATCATCGCGGCCTATTATTACTCGCTAGGGGTATGACGATATCTCCCTTTGCCTTAACGCTGTATTATTTTCCAAAACATGTAGGTGTAAAAACGTTCTTTTCAAATACAACTCATAACATTCAAATTACCTAATAATATGCAGTGGACTATTCTCATCAAACACTATTGGCTAGTCTTTTTAAAATTTGCATATGTATTAAACTTAATATAAACACACCTTTAAACGTGAAACGAGTAACCTGAGCGCACAATTTGTACTACAGATTCGCCCATAAGAATGAGCGCAGCTGGGGCAAGTGAAATTGTAACGAGATTATAGCACATAGGGCTGTCACGTGCAATGCGGGGTTTAGTGGCTCCATCCGAGCTTTCTTTAAAAACGTCTGCTTATTTCGTATTTACTACGTTCAAGCAGGCGCAGTTGGCAATTTATTATGTTTAAACCCTTTCAGTGTGGTGAAATAGTGTGATACTATAAGCAAAGCTAAACTTTGTAGTATCTACATTTGTATATTATGATTTAAACAAAAATTAAATCAATATAATATTACTAATATTATTATTTCATATAGGCTATTAGCTGCATTAGGTGAGATACCTTATATTCATCTATAAATCCGATAATAAACGAGAGCGAAGCCATGGGCAGGAACTAGTATTTTATATTTGGTAGCCCTACATCACCGTCTCAACTTTAAGAACAACCAATATTTTTTGAGATTTGCCCCATTTTTATTCTCGTGTTATATCCTCGGAAAAATATTGCTTAACGTGGATACCGAATAATTTATTAGCGAAAAAAACATGTTTGTATTTACCAGTCTAGTGTATACTTTGTTTGATTGAGGTTGATTGATTGAAAGTTCTCTTGCTTTCTCATCCTTGTGTTTATGCTTCATACCTTGTTATTAAGTTACCTGCATAGTTATCAAGTATGACTTGACTTCTGCCAAAGGGGTTTGGCTCAACTCTATAGTATTAACATTTACGTGTGTCATTTTATATTTGCTGTGAATTATACCAAACGGTGACCAGATAACCAGCGGCCAGCGGCAGTCGAGTCGTGACTGACCACGCCTTGAGGTCAGGTGCGAGTTGTATTTAGGGCATCATTGAAACATATAAATATATAGGTTTATTTGTGAAATGTTAACAAAATTATGGGATTATAATACAGGCTTGATTAATTGTTCCACAACTTAAAAATCAAACAAAATGAGGGTAATTACAATGGAGGTAAAAGTGTAGCCTAATTAACTGGTACAATTGAACTAAGAAAATCTCTTCTCTTCATTATTCTTTCGACATTAGCAAAGCATGGAACAGATATAGCACGAGTGTTGTGTTGTATATTTGTATCCTTTAGGTGCATCGTTTTATATCTGTTGTGAATGATAACAAATGTCTGTGATAAGCAACCAGCGGCAGTCGATTCGTGACTGACCACGCCTTGAGATCAGTTTCTTTGCAGTAATTGAATATTTGTATCCTTTATGTGCGTTGTTTTTTAACTGTTGTCAATGATAACAAATATTCGTGATAAGCAGCCAGTGGCAGTCTAGTCGTGACTGACCACGTCTTGAGATCAGTTACTTAGCAGTAATTAAATATTGTTATCCTTTAAGCGCGTCGTTTTATATCTGTTGTGAATGATAACAAATGTCCGTGATAAGCAGCCAGCGGCAGTCAAGTCGTGACTGACCACGCCTTGAGCTCAGTTACGTGCATAGCGGCTATTGAATATTCGCATTGAGGACATTTCTGTAACAATGTATACAGGGTTCATCGTATAACAAAAATTTAAAGAAAATGAAAATTCTGTAGGGTGAAATGTGGCTTATTCAATTAAGCCGTGAGATGGAAGGTTTGATATTTAAAAATGGAGCAAATATTTTAAAAGTTTTTCTTTGTCAATGAAGTCTAATCTAGATTTAATAATATAATTTTGAAAAGTTAAAATCATCATCTGGGTAGTTCCGTCCGCAACTGATGGAACTACCAAGAATAGATTTGCACTTGTATCATTAAATAAGATACAGTGCAAATTCTCAAAATTAAAAGATTTCTAAGTCATTGTCTATGCGTTAAATGTGAAGTTATGCTACAATAGGTGGAACTCTCCTGTACAATCACTTCAAATACTAACCTCCGGGTGATTCGGCATAACGAACAACTGGTTAAAACGCTTGCGGTTAGGGCAAACCAGCTGGGAGTATTTATATCTGATTGTTGCAGTTAGGTTCATAATCAGTATAGAGAGCAAATATCTATCTTTTCCTATTAAATAGAAAGACTTAGCAAAGTCAACTCGTACCTGAAAGGTTATTACTAATATCGAATATAACTGGCATCAGTAAACATTGCATTAACTTAGGAGTTTCATCAGATCTACTTAGGAGATTTGTATATTTAAAAATTAATAATAATATATATAGGGCAAACCACCGGGGCGTTCTTATTTCTGATTGTTGTAGTGAGGTATTTATAAGTACTATAATGAGTGGATGCCTATATTTTTTACTCCCATCAAAGATCACAGTTTTGTCTCGATGGATTTTGACAATTCTATAATTTTCAAAAGTATTATTTAGTAAAAGCTAAACAGGACGTTGGCTACTTGTAAATTCTCTCAAGAGATTTATACTCAACTAGAGATTATATATCTTAATTGAAGCGTACTTGCTCACTTCAAATGTTATCTGTAGTTCTGTATAACTGGTTAAAACGCTTGCAGTTATGGTCGGCCAGCTGTGAGTGCCTCAGTACTACTCACATTTGATTGTCTATATTGCAGTTACCTACTACTAAATGTCTGGCTTTTTCCCGCTACAAAGAAGTTTATTCTTATCTCACCAGAGGAGTCTCATAAAAGATCAGCGTTAAATAATATTTGAAATAATACGTACTGTATTTTTTCCAATTAGTGCTGACGTCGGTGTCAACTATTTTCTTTTGATTACATTTCTATCCTTTCCTTAATTTTGGGATCTTTGGAATTGCTACCTATTCACTAAGAAACGGCATGGTTTTTAATTATAGAAACTCGTTTAATAGAAGTGTTCTTTTTTTAGACCAATGCAATCTCTTTCATACTTTTCTGTTATCAATCCTTTCCTTCTTTTTTCATAAAGCGAAGCACAAAGCTTAGGTCATTTTTGAAGTAACATTGTTCATGATCGAGGGTAGTCATAAAATCTTAGGTGTATTGTTATTCTTGGCGTTCCTAGATATATTGATTATTATTTCCAAAACAATGGTACTCATAACTAATAATATGACATATCTCAAATTTAATGAAACCCCAAAACATGCTTTCACAGTAAGTGAACGGCGCTCCATTGGAAATTATAGCAAAGCTCGTGATTTTCCGTAAATACGAGGCATACTATAATATGCATTATACATAACACATTATATTATATTCTGAACACCTGTCTCCTTTCGTTTCACAGAAACGAGCGGGACAGCAGTATTATTGTGCAAGTTTCGCGCGGATTTACAAAGCGACACCTGATATGGGTACAAGCCCGGTTAAGTGTAAAGATAATGTTGATTTAATATTATTGAGTAATTTTTCACTGGATATTAAATTTACTTGTATTAATTTAACAATATGTCTATAATTATGTGAAATTAAATTAAATTCTTCATATTTAATACAATTTTTATGAACATTTATGTGACAAATATTTTAACTGTTTAAAGTCATTATAGGAAAAGCACTGATAATAACCAAACCTTTGCATAATATACATTCACTCATTGATAATCACAACTTGAATATTACATCTATAAGCAAATATCACTTAACTTGAAATGCAATATCATGCGTAAATAAAATAATGAGACATATTGTTTGTCATTTAAACATCAAAGGCTGAGAACCACAGGCCTAGCGATGCATAGACCAATTGTGACGATCCAATAAAAGTACGAGTGTATCATGAGACTTGTAGAGTATAAATACGTAAAGAGCGCACAGAATGCACGTCGAGGCGTCTCCCAGGTGAGTGTTAGCCTCAGTATGGCGCCTCAGGCTTCCTTCCTTTCTGCGACAGCCCGTTCGTGATACCCTGAGGGTGACGCGCCTGTTTTTGGCCAAGTTGAAAGCATAGATCTTTCTCCAACCTACGTATTAGAGATACCGCAAAAAGGCATTTTGTTCGTTGTGCTTGTGATGCTTATTTTATCTATGGATATATTGTATAAGCATAGTTCTTGTAAATATATTCTCTTTGAACGAAATAACACTCAATTTGTGATATTAAAAATAAATATTTTTCTTTGTTTATCTCTCTTTTTCATCGCCACTCTGAACAATCTCCGTGTAGCTAAATATTCGGATTTTCATTTTGTGGCTGTTCAATCCCATGCTTACTGTTCATACTTAAGTGTACTCGCTCTAAACTTATTTATGCTCTATAATTGAACCGCTTGATACAAGAGTGGTTTAAATTAAACGTTCAGGAGTGTGGGCGAAATATTGGGTGATTCACGAAGCGAATATGACCTTTTGTTGACTTCTGGTTCAATGAAAAATGTGGTAACGGGCGCCTACATTGATTAATTGTTATTTTGGGTTAACTTGAGGAAACATTTTGATCAGATAATTAACAACTATACTATCTGCTATGAGAAAATTAGAAGAACTACACCTCAATGGTTTTCTTATAGCCACTCTAATTTATAACATCATTTAGAATTATAGTTTATTATTACCATAATGTCCATTAACATTGGCAAAAGGCCTAAAATAGTCAAATAAGAAATGCAACATTTTTATATCAAATAATATTCGAAAGTGTGTCTGCTTTTAAGCCCGGTATATTAGCAGTAGTAAAAGATTTTCGAAATATTTCCCATTTTCAAAGTATGTAATGATAGGGTCTCGCGTCGCCTGTATCTTGTAGAATAATGAAGGATACATAAGGTATTTTTACAGTTATTTTTCCAGTCTTATTTTTATTCGAATTATAATTTATCTTGCTCATACATTTGTATCGTTAATATTAATATGATAAACACAAAAATATCACGTAACGGTATAGTCTGGGAGCAGATGACATTATGAAAACATGTATGGAATATGTATTAAGTGACTCAACTTTAAAAAATTGATGAAATCCAATCCCAATGGTTCGTTGGTTTACGACGCTTTTTATCGGATTTCAAATTATAATTCGTTATAATGGGTACACCGATCGCCGCAAGCGACATGTACAACTCGGATGAGTGACGTAACTATTCATTACTTATTATCAATCTTTGATATGAACATCATTTCTTAATGATTAACAGAGCAAATTCGATCCTAATTCGTAAACTTTAGGTGTTAAAGTTGTATAATATTACTTAACATGTGAACTTATAGACAGCTCGTTACAATGTTGCGCTTTGGGCCCTATTAATTTGGTTTAATGAACACTCGAAGATTAAAGGATGGCTTTGTTTCGGAACGTATTCAAATTTCAATTATGTGTCTGAGTATGTGAGGGATCTATTATATAGATTAAACGTCTTAATCTATTTTTATTGACACGTTGCTTCGCACATTTGCTATTGAAATTAAACAATACGGTATGAATGAAAATACATATTTTAGACCGAAAATAACAATTTATTCATTACTAGCTTTCCGCCCGCGGCTTCGCACGCGTGGGCTACTAATTTCTGTATTTTTAGAGGAGCACAACAAAAGTTTAAAAAAATTACGATCGCAGGTCCAGTGATATATGCGCGTGTCTATAGTTTTTTTTAATAATTTTCTATGGAAATAAATTTGACCAAAATCTCACAGAGCGCGCGCCTCTTTAAAAATACAGAAAATAAAAGTCCACGCGAGCGAAGCCGCGGGCAGAGAGTTAGTTATTTTTTGAAGATTCATTGAGTGTTTTAACGTCTTAATCTATAAGTTAAGAGTATAAAAAAGCATGTCCGCTACTCAACCAAAATCTCACAATTACGTGGTATGACATTTTCACGACTTTAGGAGCGTATATCTCAAAAAATATTTACTTAAGCAAAAAACGCATTTAGAAACCTCTATTTCATTTTTAAAGACCTATCCAATGATGCCTCATTTAATGATGTACTCGTATATTTATTTCTTTACCCTCCGTTTACATGTATGGGAAGCCACCCCTAAAAATATTTTTTTTCAAACAAAATGTAGCCTATAAGTTGCACCTAATCATGGTCTATCAACATATGAAATTTTATCAAAATCTGCTTAGTGGTTATTACGTGATTGACGAACATACAAACAGATAAACAGACAAACAGACAAACAGAAAAAAAAATTCTAACTATGGTTTTGGTATCTATAGAACATACATATTGCATACCAATTACTCTTTTTGAAAAATATTCAATGTACAGAAATGGTTCGGTTACTGTTTTATTATATGTATAGATAATACTGCTGTTGCACCTTTGAAAATAACACAACCTACCTAATAATTTGAAAGCCTATTTATTAACACCCAAAATATCAAACATTCAATTCCATGTCATTTAACATCATATTTTGTACGTAAATATCAATGATAGTCGATTATTATAATTTAAACATTGGTTCGTATCAAATTGTGGAAATCGAGCGTTACATGAGTAAAATAAATCGCATTTTGATATCAATGAATATTCAATGTTTTGTATTAGAAGATCCAAATTATCTTCGATAATATCAAAAATTATATGAGAGCTTAAGCATGAGATAGTTATTTCTAATAAGAATTTGTAAATAGTAATAGCGAGAGTATTTTTTACACGAAAACTAAACCACACTAAAATTATCTAATTTATAATAACAAGAGTTTATAACAACCGTATCACTCCTGGAATATCTTTAAAAACATTTGCTCTAACAATAACCATTATTACTACAACTTTAAAAAAATCTCGGAGTCTATTGTCCTCTTTAAAATAAATTGCTTAAAATTGCATTAAAGTAACAAATTGGTTTAATAACTGAGCAAAGTTCTGTTATGCGTGGGCGCATTCGTTACGGTCGAGATGCTGTGGGCGACGTTTTTGCCCTCCCAATGACTTGTTTAAAAGTTCTTGAATCGTATTTGATTCGTGAGAAGCTTTTATGCAATTTTGCTATTCTCAAATTAAGCCAATTTCGAGATCATTAAAAATTTGGAAAAAATAATAATGCAGAAATTTCAATTTACTTTCATCGGTTTGGAAATGTTTTATTAAGATCCGTTATAAGCAATAGTATATTCCTATTGTTTTAGCGTAATAGTTTAAGCTTGAATTTGAACCACGGTGTGGTCAGACAAGACGCATTTTAAACTTCTCCTTCAGGAATATAGTCTTTAATGTAAAATATGAAATATGAATGCCGTGCAAGACACTGAAATTATGAAATGCTTTATTTTTGAAATGAATTCCATATTATTCCCCACTTAAATCTCACCTTTCTCTTCATAAAGACTAGAGTATTTTGACTTTAATATTAGTTTCAGAACCGATATGATAGTTTTGATTTTTCTGTTTATTTATTTTAAAGAAGTTTTATTATTAATACGTTTATTTGATTGATAAACTAAAGAACATTGCTTTTATATGAGAACAGGTAAGAAAAGTATGCGGTGCCGACTGTAAAAAATATTCAACTATTAAATAACATATTAAAGAAAAATGATACATTTTTTGACAACAAAATTGCAAGACAATTGCAGTAAATACTAAACAACATGTTTGCGTAATGGGACCTATTACATACAACATACACATAACAAACACAATGGCTAAATTAGATAAAAACAACACACTACCTAGGAAACATGCAGTTTTTACATTTATTTCCACTTGGATACGCTTGCTTAACGTGGGAATCAATTCTTCCCTTTGTTCATTTGAAACAGTGAATTAGCATTTCTAATAAGAATAGCCCTCTTTAAACCATCTTCGAATCTTTTTACTATTGTACTTTTAAGCTGGTAATGTTTAGAAAGGAGGATTAATTCCACATTTTTAAAGGGTTTCTCATTCACGTACCGATGCAGACTGAAAGTTGACGTTTTTGCACATTTATTTATAAGATATTTTAGTAAACTAGACTACTACTTTCTAGTAAACTAGAAAGATAAGAGAAGCAAGAAAACTATACGAGAACCTCCTTTAAAATTTGATTAAAAATTTAACGCGCTAGTAATCGGTAGTAATAAGATTTTTAACACCACATGTTTAACATGCATAAAAAGATTCGTAACGAGGGGTAAATGAATGGTTTCTTTTTACGTTTTAGACTATTTTTTATTTTTGTGCTCAATTTTGAGGAGGGGATGTTAAGGCCTCACTGGATCTGCGCATGTCCACTTAACTGGCAAGAACATAAAATAATGAAAAAGTTGAAAGCAATACGAATTTTGTAATGCTCGCATGAAGATACCTGCCTCTATGTTGAATGTCGTGGCCTGTATTCCCTATTCATTCACTCATCTCCTCCTTAACATTAAGTTGGTCATATGATTCTTTGAAAAAGCCACAATAAGAACCGTTTCAATAAACTTAATTCAAATTGATTATACACAATTAATAATAGGTACATATTGAACGATTGTTATTCTCGTTAAATAAACTTTAGTTTTGAAAGTGACATTCGTGTGCTCTAGCACGAATTGGGCCACGTCGGCGAAGTCACCACACCCTATAAATGTATTTGTGAGCTATAAAGCTGATTGTTTAACAAGTAAGGGAGTCAGGAATGAAAATATTGCAGTCATTTGTTTTATACATGTTTTCCTAGTCTTAGAATAGAATAAAATATTTGTATTTATATAAAACTCATACATATTGGCAACATTTTGTGAGTTCATGTTTAAACAAGTTCTGCATGTCATCTTTCGATGCAAATGTCACTTGTTAGTGGTTAGCTGTCATATAAAAGAGTAGACTGTGCTCGAATGCCTTATTGGCGTCACGACCCATCTACCCTCACTTTGCTTATAGTCTTTGACTAGCTGTGATTTTCAGTTTTATAATTGGCCAGTTGTATAGAATACTTACTTACTCACTCACTTACTCCTCTGGCGCAGGGACCCGAAGTGGATCTTGGCCTCCGACACAAGAGCACGCCATTCATTTCTGTTTTGCGCTATCGTCCTCCAGCTCGGTATTCCGAGCTCAGGAGCGCAGGTCTTCTTCCACTCTATCTTTCCAGCGATACTTTGGTCGCCCCACAGGACGGCGCCCCGTAGGCCGACCCAGGTATGCCCTCTTGACCCCCCGATCTTCTCCCATCCGTTCTATGTGCCCGAGCCATCTGAGATGGTTCGCCTTGTATTCTCCTATGATGTTAGGCTCGGCCACAAGATCTTCGATTTCGGAGTTTTTTCTGACCCTCCAACTGCCGTCCTCTCTTTTAGTCGGACCCAGGATTTTCCGGAGCACCTTCCTCTCTGCTCTCAGCAATTTATTTTCTTCTTTTAGGGTCAGCGTCCAAGCTTCACAGCCGTATAGCAGAATCGGTCTAATGACAGTATCGTAAATGCGGATCTTCGTTCTCCTGCTAAGAAGTTTGGACGCCAAGACTTTATGAAGACTTCTTCTTCTTCTTCATAAAGTTGTATAGAATAACAGTACATTTCTATTACATTTCGACATAATTTTACATAGACCCTCTATCAGTTTATATCATACAAATTAGGTATGAATTACATCATAGCGTGGAGTCACGTATAATCTTTCTATCTAATCATATTTTGTTCATTCTTATTCCTATAACATTTTTTCCTACACGGGTTTCAAACTTAAGACCTCTCGATCTGTAGTCTAAAATATGAATAACAACAGTATATCAACTGTATATATTTCTTTATACCCAGTACAAACACGTGCGGTAATTATACCGGGCTTTCAAAGCATTTCACCACTCTTGCAAATCATTCTCTGATTAAAATTAAATTGAAACAAATCATTTGAGATACGATCAATAGACACGATTTAGCTTTATACTGTAACAATGTGGACCAATAATTACAATATTAATTCATTCCTTTATGAGATATTATCTGGCGCCTTTGAGATATTACGATGGATTAAGAAATAGCGTTAAATCATAATAAGCTGAGAATTTGTAAAAGTAAGGATTTCTATATTATCTCAGAGAGTTCTAGAAGCGTAATAAAGGAATTAATATCAACTGTAAACCACATGCCTGCTTTGACATAAAAAATATGGAGAGCGTTTTATATGAACCAAGTAAAAGCTACTGATATCAGCAACAATTTTATACTTATTGAACAACTAGCTTATGCTCATAGCTTTGCTCGAGTTAAATTAATAATTATCAATAACAAAAAATTTCATATTTATAATATTAGTATGATGATCTAGCGCCTTTGAGATATTAACTACAGCTGCATTATGAAATCGCGCTATAACTAATAAGCTGAGAAATTTTAAATTAATGTAGGAAAGTAGGGATTTCTGCATTAACTCCGAGCTCTCTGTTAACGCAATAGACGAGTTATTATAAAGAATATCCAGTAATCTATGGACTTCGACAATGATTCAAGTTTTCTTAATACAAATTATGAGCAGAATTTTTAGTTAGAAGTTGTTAGATAAATCAAAATATGTGAGAAAGTAATTAATTATAAAAGATTTTAAATAAAGAAAGAGTAGACTGTTAAAAATGGATTTGTGGATATTGACACAAAATATTGACGTTTAAATCTTAATTTATTTTAATTCCAAAATATTAATATGTATTCATAATAGGTTGTCATTTCACGACGTCCGCTGTTATTCATTAATCGATTCAAATCTTATACGTCAAACTTAATTTTTGGTACAATATTTAACAAACATAAATAAGGATTTCCTACTGTGATAATGTTTAAAAATAAAGACAAAATAGAATTCGTGAATGAGATTTCATTCGCAAATTTTATCTTTATGGTTTTAATAATTTAAAATTCGTTTCCAATTTAATCAAGGATTACCATACGAATGTGATTCATTTCGTAAATCAATTATCTTGGACATAAATTGTTTAGAGTGACGTGACCGCTCGATCGAGTAAATGTCCTTTCACTAATTAAATTGAGAACACATCAGTCTTTATTTAACGTTCATTCGTTTGTAAATAGGATAAGTGTGGTGTAAAAAGTGGCAAAATGGTATAATATAATGGTATATAACTTTCTACGATTAATGTTCTATCTAACACAGAAAAAAATCTGCTCATTAGTTCCTGATTTTACTGCGTTGATCGCAGTAAAATCAGCAGAACTAATGAGCAGACAAATACAAAAAACTTTCAAATTTGTATTGTAAACATAGATTCGTATAAGGTATGTGTGTGCATTAGTTCCAAATTTGTGACCGCCTTCCCAAAAAACAAGGAGGTTTTATAGGAGGTATATTTTAAATGCGACCTTAGTAATTGAAAGAAAAAAAGACCTATTTGGGCAAAAGGGTTGTTCTTTGAAGGTAGTTTTGTGGTATTAGACGGGATTCTCTAAAAATTTTGATAAAAAATTAAAAAAAAGAAAACTCCTTTCTTCGTTTCTCACACAAAAGTATAAAATAATGGCTTATTACTTTCTTAAATATGTATCAGAAGTCGATGTTAGCGTCTACATAAAAACATTTACTATGACACCGTGGCATCTACTTCGATGAACTGATTCGGAAGGCTCTCTTTACTGAGAAGAATCGGAAAGAAATTCGAGCAACTTCTATACATATAAAAAAGAAAGAAATTGGACAGGAAATCCATACTTCAGCACAAAACCATAAAACATAAAAATCTCGTAAAACTATATCACTCAATAGCTCATTAATTGAATACATTTTATTAGCTATCAAACTTTCTCGGTTGTAAAATAAAATAATTGGTAGGAAATGGTACTTGTCGCTGTCGGTTTACATTTGATAAGTGTCTGGTCTAGCCAGGTGCTCGGAAACGTGTTTTCTGAACTCGATTTTAGCACAATTTAAATATTTTCATATCTAGTGATGATTGAAAACAGGAAATGAAGTATCGAAATTAATAATGTTGTTGTTTTTGGTGTTTGATTGATTACTTTTCGGAAGAGAAAATAATCTCAATGACTCTTTTTTCTTGTAATATACTTCGACTATGCTTTTAAATTCGCAAGCAATTTTACTACAACATTTTTTGGTGGCATTACAATGCAACCTAGTGAGTCTTTTTTATACAAATATATATATAGAACAATTTAATAAGTGTCTAGGAGCCAGGTGCTCGGAAACGTGTTTTCTGATCTCGACTTTAGCACCATTTAAATATATCCATATTTGTGAGTGATGATGGAAAACAGGACATGAGATATAGAATTTAATAGCGCTGCAGTTTTTGGTAGTATTTATTACTTTTAATAGGATTAAATACGTAGATAATCTTAAAACCTTTAGTTACTCTCTGTGACTCGTTTATAAGTATTTCAATTATGCCATTAAATTCTCAATGGTTTTATACTATCTGAATTTATTGTTGTTGCCAAAATGTTGTTTATGTTATTCAGAAAACTATAAAATATAATAAAGTAAAAAAGTAAAAATGTTTGCATTACATAATCTATTAATATCCAACATTCAAAGTTAAGAAAATACAAAATCTCATACAAGAAAATCTTAAAAGCCTCAAATAAGCCAGCTTGAAATGGCGATAATTAATCTAATTGGTAATAAACATTCGATCCATAAAGTTAAATCAGACATTCTTGAACATCCATCATTTATTCATTAATCTGGTCATTTACATTCATATTCATTATTCAATTCGTCCTTTTAATGAATTTAATGATGAATGCAGCAAGGGCTTTATCTGAATCGAAGGTATCCCAGCGTGATACTAATTGATTAATTGTTTAGAGAAATTAAAGTTTTAATGAATGTAGCAATGATAACTAATGGTTTGTAACATACTATCTTAACAAATAGATATTGAGTTTTCAAGTTATCTTTTGTTGGTTTATTTCTTTATTTCTTTACGCTTTTAATAAACCATCCGAATAAGAACGTCTTGGAATTGGTAAGTTTGGCTGACTTCATTTTTGAAGATTTTGGTCAGGAATATCGGTTATATTAGAATTATAAGCGTTTATCAAAAAGTATAATTTGTGACCTCTTCGCGTATGTAAAATCCCCTCGCCATGCAAAGAAACTTTTTGTCTAAATTTCATATTCTTATTTCACTCAAATGTAATAATAAGTAAGACACTCACTACATATTTCTACTATTCCTTATAAGATACGTTATTAAAAGAATAGGTCACGTTATAAATGGATTAAAAGAGCAAAAACAAAACGTTACCTAGACACTACTTTTAGAATTCAAAAGTAATTTCCTCGCTACCCAACAAGAATAAGAATGTAGCATCAGAAAACATAAGAAATAAAGTAAAAACTAGCAAGAACAATGAGCATTCCCGGGATTTATGAAAGCGAGAGAACTGTCGGCGGTAGTATTTATCTAGTTTATGCAAAGCAGTTGGATAAATGCCCCACTATCCTATGTTTCTGTCCAGGTGACGTGGGCCACACACCGAGTAGCTTTAATGGCCTCTTTCGCAATCGATTTTATTGGGGACTAGATGTATTTCAATAAAAGATGTCTCAAAAACATTTATTTAACCTGCACGGTTGAACATTTAGTGTCCTAAGGTACAAATATGAATTTATAATATAGTGATTATAATGTATTAAAATTTTGTGGAAATAAAGAGTTTTATTTATTTTATTTATTTATATATTTATTTCATTATATTATATTTTTTATCTGATGATGGTGTCAATTTAGGTATAATATGTATGGATGTACAGAAAAAAATATGTCCTAGTACAAATTTTGCTTGGTTTTGGGAAGGAATTGTGTTAAATGTCTAAGAATATATTTTTTTATTCGATGAAATTTTACGTATAGGCTATAATGCGTATATTCTGTACGAAATTTCAGTCCAAATAGATAACGGTATTAATCCAGTTGTTTATTGAGATTGGTTCGCTAGAAGTTTCAATTTCTTGTCACCTGAGGCAGGATCTTCAAAGAATTTATTTTAAGTGTTCTATTCTTATTTGTGAGAGAAATCACTTGATGTCAGGAGACCTGTCTGCTCACTTGAGGCTTGATGTAGAGTTGAATGATACTGTTCATAATTTTAGATGGTAAACATAGCTGTAAATAAAATTTTCAAAGATGTCAAATAAATTATTTTTGTATTTATTTATGTTTAGAAAATACACTTTTCTAGGACTAATTTTCCTTTATACTTGTTTTTCTTTAGTTCGTTTTCAAATAACATTGTTGTAATTGTTGAATGTTTAAGCTTTAGGCGACAGACAGGTTTATTAGCTGTAGCCGGAGGATACATGACTTTATAAATACTTTTATCTATAACTGGAGTATAAAGATATTGGTGATAAAAATATCTTTACTGTTTGTAGCTTCTATTTATTAATTACACCCACATCGCCGGCGCTTTATTTAAAGTAATCGGAAAATGGTGAACATTTACACCATTTTTCATTTGTACTTATATTACATAGCAGAAAAAATGCGACAATATTTGAAACTTTCACTTGGACTTAAACTTATTTGTAAGGCTATACGTAGACTAGCCTTACGGTACTTCGTAGGTCAAACTACAGGCCACGGCTAGTCAATTTAATTAGCGCACAAACTTTGTCAAATTTACTTCAAACATGTATAAAATAACAAAATATATCAAATTTGCTTCAAATATGTATAAAATAACAAAATAAATATATTTTCACAATCATAAATAAAATATCGATGAATAATAATAATATTTGAACGTAACTGGTACAGCTTGCAATATTCATTATTTATGCACTGTACAAATGCAAGCCAGAATTGATGTCACGAATCCTCTGTAGCGTGTGTCACATCGGAATTTCTCTTCAAAAATTACTGCTATTTGCAATTCCATTGATTTAGATATGTTTTATTTAAAGCATTGCTTTATGTTTATTAAACTAGTTTTTATTGGAATGATGTATGCGGTAATGCTGGTTATTAATTAAACAATATAGCAATAAAGTCGATATGGAACATTTTTTTGCTTCTTAATTTCACACTTTTCTCTTTCTTCTGCTGAGCAATCAAATTATATATACTGATAAGTAAGTGCATTAATATATATTTGGCTTATAGTGTGATTGCTTTATCATAAGCCAATATGTTCCAATTTCATTTAATATCTTCTATTTTGAAGAAAAAGTCCAGTTAATTAAGCCAAGAATTTTTATTGTATAATTGCATCTTCAATAGTTTTCACAAATCAATACATTTATTTACATAGATACATTCGTCCTGAATTTACGACACTTCGACGCTCGGTAGAAGAGACGGAAATAACAAAACGTCAATCTGCGCCCATTTGCATAGGAACGCTGCAGCGTCCGCTGAAAATTCTTCAGTCGACTTAAAAATTCCCCTGTCGCCCTTTTATTTGTACGGAATACAAATAACCCCATCAAGGACGAGGCAATGATATTTTAGCGCTAAAATATTCTTTGTAAGACTTTGTAGGTTTGCTCTTACAAAATTAATAGGTAGGTACGTCAATTTTCAGCACTCATGAATCTAACACATAGATAACATAAATAACATAAAAGTTATTTAAGAAAAATCTGATTGTCGAATTGGAAATACTCTAAAGAAATATGAACATTGTTCAGGCGCCGATAGAGAGAGAGTAAGATATATTTCTTTGAAAAATAAATACAACTCGATAAGGGAATTTCCCTGTTTTAGACACCAGTTAAAACAATACCCGTTATCAAAATATATACTGCAAGAACTACTTATATTAGACAATTTTACAATAACGAGTACACAAACTTTGTTATTCATAATCCGATTCAAATAAGGGCTTGTTACTGATATTTTAGTACCATTCAAGTAGTTATGGTTATTTAACCATTTGCGGTTGGTGTTTTAGGATCCTTTAAGTGATTTATAAAGCGACCACAAAAACTTTTTGAATACCATTATTACTGGCTTTTATGGCGGAACTTAGGCAGCAGAAAAACGTTTAATGAAATAAATAATAACTCCAACAAGTGCTGTGGTCTACCGACGCGTTGTTTTCATTCCGACCTTTTCATGTAAAGGGGTCATCGATTCGAGTTGCGGTTTTTGGAATATTGTTGTATAAATCTAAAAACGTGGGTTTGTATTTTATACAATTTTATTGTATGTAGTATGGGTAGACCGATGTAACGACTTTTTAGCTGCGAGTTGTATATAGTTTGTTTGGTTAAGCTAATGGGTTAAGCGTTTTTTTTTAGTTTGTGTTTACTTTTGAACTAGATTTGGTGATCAACTTGCATCCGTAAATTAAGGACAGTATCATTGAAAAATACCCGATGTATAATACGTGATAAATGCCTCGTGTCTGGGAGAGTTTGTAAAGCCGTCGGTGCTGCGCTTGATCTCTCTCCGGTCGTGTTGGTGGTCTGCCGTATGATCGGGTTATGAGAGTAAAGGAATAGAGAATGCACCTGTATTCGCGCGTGTACAAGTGTACACTATAATATCTGCTGTCCACCTGGCTAATCTCTCTTGAGATTTTAATCATTTAATCATTTAATCATTTATTTAATCGTTTCACATAAAAATCTACAATTTTAAGGAAGATCGACGGCGTCTGTGGTAGTATTCACTGTGCTACAGACACCAGCGCCCTCCCCTCACAATTACATTATACATTTCAAATTAAACTTATATAAATCAAATATTAAAATTACATTATAATAATAAAAATAAAAATAAAAATTAATACAGGTACTACACGTATACGTACAAGGAAATAATAATGGTGTATGTGTTATGTGGTGTGTTAGTGTATGTGTGATGTATGTGTGTATGCATGTGTTTATATTGGATGCACTATTGTAACAATAAGAGTGCTTCTTGCCACCATGGCCAAATAAAAAACCTATGTATGACAACATACTAGTTGTGATGTAGATATTATTGCTATCATTATGGTGCGTGAAAGCTACCCATTATCAGGAAGCGTTTTAACATAATTTTATTTTGAGTTTGGCTACTTATGAGCGCACGTGTCAGTCTTCAATAAGATTCTTCCATAGTAAATACAACCTAATATTGCGTTTACATCAAATTTCTTAACTTTGGCACCTTGAAAAATAACTTCTGCAAACACAAGATAGTAAGTTCAAAATGAATCAGCTCTTGTATGAACTCACACAAGTACGCTTTAAGAAAGCAGGTGCCACCGACTAAGCCTTTCCTATTAGATTAATCTGTAGTAAATTTAACCCAAAATAACGTTAAAGATACTTCCATGTCCTAAAATTTTACACTCAAATCAAAATAATCTTCTAGAAACAAAAGTTCTCAAATAAATTCTTACACAAATACAAAACTCTATGCATAATAGTCTGGACTTGTTGTCACCAAGCGTTGTTTTACAGTGTGACACATTAGAAAATATTTATGCAAATGCCGTGGAATCACTTATGTTATTCTTAACCCTTGCCTATATGTATACCAAGTTTTATCATAAACGGTTCAGTAGTTTCTGGGTGTAAGGTAGGACTAGCAGTATATCACAAAGAAGCATATACTTTAATTTCGGAACAAAATTGCTAGTTTAAAAACGCAGGTGACACCGGCTACTATCCGTTTTCTAGTAGATTCCTCTGTAGGAAATATACCTAAAATAACGTTAAAGATACTTCCGTGTCCTAAAATTTGCCACTCAAATCAACATTATTACAAGTTTCAAAATAAATAAATTCTTGTTCACACAAATACAAAACTAATACAAAATAGCCTGGATTTGTTGTCACCACGCTTTGCTTTACAGGGTGACACATTAGAAAATATTTATATGCAAATGCCGTGGAATCATTTATAAGCAAACCAGTGCTAACTGTGTCCATTAAAACTAATGCGCTTAATAATTTTCTTCGTACCATTTCGAGCTATTAGCATATTTTAACTCGGATTTCTTAAATAGATTATACTGCTCGTTCTTTATGCTGATAAGTTAACAAATAAAATGGGTTTTGTTTCAGGTTTGTTACGTAATTCAATGATAGTTACAGGTTCATTAAAGGATATAATTTGTGTACCTTAACAACGAACTACAAAAATATTAGTTAGTATTTTTTCAAAAATTTCCACTTATGGAAACTGATAATATGTAACACATAATATTGAATGATGGGTAAATAGACATATTACAAATCGAATGCAAAAAGTTCAGTGTATAACTACGAACAATCACTTATATTAACACCATACACAAAACATTAACATACTATAAATTTAATTAAAATTTCCACGCGTACATTATACAAAAATGCCCGCAATTTACGAATTATTACACGCAAGAGCACGTGCAATTATAATGTCTGGGCGTTCCCTGGCACTTGGGTAATGCAACCACAGTTATGTAACTTCGCTACAGGAACGCTTTTGCGTCCATCTATGTTATTCTACAGTACACAGATTTCTTTGATTGTATAAAAATAGTAGATATTGTTGCATTTTGAATTGCAGCGGCGATTTTGAATTACACTTAAATGTCCAATAGATTTAACTTATATTAATAGTTTCGATATATTTTATTGTACCTGACCAAAACGTCGAATATATTATAACGACTAAAATATTCATAATTTATTCAACCAAAAATGAACACAATATAAAAGTCACACACTATACAAAATTTGCCCGCATTTTACGAATTATTGCAAGCAAGAGCACGTACAATTATAATGTCTGGGCGTTTTCTGGCACTCGGGAAATGCAACCACAGTTATGTAACTTGCCACAGGA
Organism: Phoebis sennae; assembly: GCA_001586405.1. Lineage (NCBI taxonomy): Eukaryota > Metazoa > Arthropoda > Insecta > Lepidoptera > Pieridae > Phoebis > Phoebis sennae. The sequence goes on along the minus strand of LQNK01000469.1, from coordinate 96,272 downwards.
ACGCTTTGCGTCCATCCGTGTACCGTAGGATAATTTCTTTGAGTGTGTGGATATATTGTTTGACCAAGACACTCATCTCAAGGTAATTTGAATTTTGGCTACTTAACTCCCTTCATTCATTCTTATTTCACCAGGAAATGGATGTTATGATACTATAAGAAAAAAGTATTTCTGGAATCGATAGTCCCGCGTAAGGAACAAAACAGCTTTTATAATATCTCTTAACGTTTATACCGAATGCATAATGATTTTACATAATATACTATTGTTTAAAACATATTGGATAATGGGAAAACGTGCGTAACTAACTTTCTCTTATAAGACAAATCTTTCTGATTTGCTATCTTACTATTGAATTTTATACCGTTTAAATTATTTCGAAATGATTGAAAAACGTCTTGTATAAGTAACGGCTATCTAGTAGAAAGGATCAAAGCATACGATAAAATTTGCTACGTGCAGCGCATTGCAACAGCGGCGCAATTCCTATAAATAATAAGGCATAATGTATTTTTATGATTGGTGCAGCGTTGAATTAAATTATTGAACACTTATATCGGGATGAGTCCAATGATATGTCTTCTATTTTTTATGACATAACGTAAAA